>APFE030446253.1:108662-136123 GCA_000404065.3 Pinus taeda
CATTTCCCTGCTCATTGATCAGATGAGAGGTACTTCCCATGAGTCCCAGACTACATGGGTAGGATGCCTCGATAGGAGAACTAATCAATCCTGTCCTCACAAGAGAACACATCAATCCTGCTACAATTTCCATGGAGAACACATCAATCCAGGTTTCCATGGAGAACACATCAATCCAGGGCTCACAAGAGAACACATCAATCCTGCTACAATCGCCATGGAGAACACATCAATCCAGGCCTCACAGGAGAACACATCAATCCTGCTACAATTGCCATGGAGAACACATCAATCCAGGCCTCATAGGAGAACTAATCATCCTGCTACACAGGTGAGCGAATCATTCTATTCCACAAGAGAGCGAATCATCTTGTTCCAGTGCGCACCACCAGGGAAGGGTGAGTCACCCTGTGGTCGTAGGTTTCTCTAGTGAGAACCGCAAGCCCTCAGAGCTCCCAGAGCTATGTATGCAACATGCAGGACCCTTGTACAAGGGTTTCTTGACGACTCCAAGTCGTTTGGGAAAATCACAGATTAGATCTTTCCTCGAGGCTTTGACAAGGTGTATCGACCTATACATCATCTTAATGCGATGGAGCCTCCTTGCTCATCGACTTACCATATCCCAAATGATGTTTATTTGCTGGAGCAATCGACGAATACGGGATTCCTCAATAATCGAATCCCATCTCTAGTTGTTATAGAGAATCACAGTGGTATGTGTTCAAATAGCTCACTGAGGAGCTTCCCCAACCAGGCAGCTTCATACAAGATCATACTCGTAGATATGTATCTGGTCTCAGTGGTGCTTATGGCAACCGACTTCTGCTTCCTACTCATCCATTATACCGAAGCAGAATCCAAAGAGAAACAGCACTAAAAAGTGCTCCAGTGATCCTCCACACTACCTGCCTAATCAACATTCGAATAATCATGCAGTTCCATATTTCCGGCAATGTATCTCAATCCATTAGTAATTGTGCCACGAAGATATCTTAGGAGATTCTTGGCATCAATCCAATGAGGCTCACCCAAATATGAGCTCATAATGCTAACTGCAAAACATATGTCCAGACGGAGGTTCACTAAGAACATCAATGCGAATGAGTTTATGAAACTCAAAGGCATTTCCCAAATCTGGTCCGGCATCACTACCATATAACTTCTAAAATTTAAGATCCTCGAGGTAGTCACAGGCTTGCAGTCCATCATACCAAATCTTTCCAATATCTTTACCATATATTTTCCTTGAGATAGGAAAATTTCCCTTGGCTTCTGCCATACTTCAAGTCCTTGGTCCTTCATTTCAAATTCAGAAGCCAACTCCCTCTTACATTTGTGAATGAGAGGGTCTGCACCTATTAGAAAGAGGTCATCCACATACAACACTAGTATGAGAGGCTTGTCATGTTCAACCTTAAAGTAAAGGTTAGGATCGGCTTCACTCCTAGTGAATCCCAGCTTCATCAAGTAGCTATTGATCCTATCATACCATGCTCAAGGTGCCTGCTTCAGCCCATAGAGAGCCTTCTTCAACCTGCATACGTAAGATTTTTGACCATAAATCTCAAATCCTTCGGGTTGCTCCACATAGACCTCTTCTTTGATTGAACCGTGCAAGAACGCGGTCTTGACATCCATCTGATGTAGGTTCCATCCTTGTGAAGCCACAAGGGCTATGATCAAGCAGATGGTCGTATATCTAGCAACATGTGCAAATATCATAGTCTATACCTTCCTTCTGGGAGAAACCACGAGCAAAAAAATGAGCCTTATACTTTTCTGTACTTCCATCTACTACATGATTTATCTTGTAAAGCCATTTAGAAGTAACAATTGTCTTGTCCTGGGGTCTGGAACCTTCCCAAACATCATTCTCCATAATAGACTCATATTTTATGGTCATATAATCCTTCCATACTTGATACTTGACGGCATCTAAGAATGATGAAGGCTCATTTTGTATAATCGTGCTCATGATGGTCAGGTATTTCTGATACCTGTTAGGTTTCTTACTTTCACGTAAGGTTCCTTGGGGTGCAACATATCCTTCAACATCATAAAGTATCCCCCTAGGCCATGAAGGCCTCTTCCTAGAAGAGGGAGGCTCAGGTGGATAAATAGGATCCATGGGTTTCTCCACATCAGGCATTGTTACATCATCTACCCATAGAGACAGCTTCCGCAATCGTACGATTCTTCCTTTCCACCACACCATTCTACTCAGGAGTATGTCGTGTAGTAGTCTCCCTCTTAATGCCAGCCTCAAATATGCCTGAGTGACCCAACTGTAATATATCGAAGGTCTTGTTTTGACTTCAGGGGAATGGTACCCTTTTGAGCTTTCCTTCAGCACATCCCAGACATACACCTTCTTTCTCTACTTGGAATTCGGGCATACCTATTACCATCTGTCTTACATCGGGTAGAGCTTTGTAATGAAGGTGGGAAAACCTCCAATGCCAAAGTTTGGACTAAAGAGATGTGTCATAAGACATGACACCTAGCAGACTTCCATCGACCTGATATAATGAATCAACATGAAACCCAAGAGTAAAGGCATCTTTAACATTATTTTTCCATATACATACCTTATCATCACTGAAGGTTACCTTGCAGCCTTTGTCTTCCATTGCCGAGATGGACACCAGGTTCTTTCAGAGGTTAGGTGCATTTAATACATCCTGGAATATCTAGCCTTCTTGAATGGTTGTCCTCTTCCTTGATTCCCAACTCTCCTCTTACCTTTGCTATTGAATTTGTCATTCCTTTGATTGCCATCAGAGGGATTTTGACCATAGTCCTAGTGTGAGTCCTTTCTATGAGGGCACTCCCTTGCATAGTGACCTGCTTTATTGCAAATGTAACATCGTCCTTTTCTTCCACCCTTAGGTCCAGCCTTTCTTTTTTATTTAGTCCCAGAATTATTTATTTTTTAGCATGAGAAGAAAAGGTAGCAGGAGGACCTTTAGGCATGGGCATTTCTTGCCCTTCTACCCTTGTTTCTTCTTGAATGCATCTAGCCATTAATTCCTCGAAAGCATGAATTACATTATTGTTCAGAAGAGTAGTCCTGAACACGTAACATTCGGTTGGTAATCCTCCAAGAGTCATGAGTTCCATTTCTCTGTCAGTAATAGTCTCCCCAATAGATAGGAGATCATTCTTGATCTCAGTGATTCTTAAGAAGTATGCTTGCATACTCTCAATTTTACCCTTCTTGATTTTCCTCAGTTTATTTCTAAGAAACAAAACTTGATTTGCATCATTAACTTTAAATAAACTCACCAGTCTATCTTAGATTTCCTTGGAGGTGTCCAGTTCAGAGATGTAGGCCACCAAGTGCTTGTTGATAGAGTCTTGGATGATCTTCTTCGCTTTAACTTCTTCGTTCTTCCATTTGTTCCAGGTAGCAGTGGATGCATTTGATGGAGGCTCAACAATATTACCTCTTACATGGTCCAACACTCCTTGATCTTCTAGGGTTAGATCGATAGACATCTTCCATCCGTGACAATTAGCCTTCTCACGGAGCTTGTCTTTGGCAGGAAAGAGTGTTGAGGACCCCATAGTTCTTTTAGGATAGCCTTGCCAATCTTCTCTTCGGTGATTGCTCTTGCTCTTGCTCTGGCTTTGTCTTCACCTTAGCTCTGATACCATGTTAAGTTCTAGTATGTTCTATGCTTATAACAGTTTACTTATTTTTCTTATTATATTCCACAGATTAGCAATGACATGTACATAAAGTAAAGTGCAGATAGAACATTAAATGATCAACAGAAAACAAGCCAAGACAAGAGACACAAGATGTGGCAGCTAGCTAGGGACAAACCCCACAATGTGTGGGGAAACCCTTTGATCAAATATTCTTTTATATTCAATAATTCAGTAGAGAGAAATAGTAGAATTAATCTGATTTATATCAATAGTAGCAAACCCTAGATCAGCAGCATCAGCATTAGCGGCTTCACCATCAAACTAGGGCAGACGGTATCTCACAAACTGACCATCGGATCGGCATGATTCCACCACAAAAAATTGCGGCTTCTAGAGGAAATTCAATTGGACCTACATTGTAGTTCAGATGAGGAGATATTCTAGTCCAAGCAGGTCAAACTTTACTTCTGCAGTTGCCGCTTTAGTTTCAGCAGCTTCCTTCAAACTAGGGCAGTCGATATCTTGTAAACCGTCCGTCGGATTGACTTGATTCCACCACCAAACGTTGTGGCTTTCAGAGGAGGTTCAGATGAACCTATAGCATAGTTCAGATGAGGAGATATTCTAGTCCACATAGGTCAAACTTTACTTCTGCAGTTGCAGCTTCAGTTTCAGCAGCTTCCGGTTTCACATGTGTGAGGGGAGAGACCCTTTTCTGCGCAGTAGAGAACAGACTCTTTTTTGCACAGTAGAGAGAGAGAGATGTGATGATATGAGTGAGTGCAAATGAGGAAAATTCCTCTTGTATTTATACACAAATGATGATGTTTGAATAGATGCGACTGTTGGGCTTCTGAGCCTACATGAGTTGTAGGTCGGCTTGATAATATTCCACAATCAAAATAAATTCATATCTCCATGAATACTTATCAGAATCAGATGATCTTTATATCAATCCTACACCTCTTGATGAGAGAAATCTAATGAACATATTATCAGCCATGAATAAGATGACCCACATGAAGTTTTTCCCTAGTTGCCAATTTTAACACATAGATGTTTTCAATTGGGCGTCTATTACCTTTCTTTCTTTTATTTTTTATTTTATTATTTTTTATTATTTGGATAGGTTATGGGAAATTATGAATTCAATCACATTTGAATTCTATTTTTTAATAATGGAGGTGAATTATTCTTTTAATATAGGTTTGTTATTGTTGGGCCACTAATTTATCATTATTATTATCACTTCTTAACATCCATTTCATCCATTTCTATTGTTCTATTTATCATAATTCATCATATAATTCCATTTCATAATTATTTGTGCTCTTGTGGATAAGTAATACTTATTCACCTTTATTTTTAATAAATTGATGATTATTATACATGATTTTTCCAATGATGGCTTTGTTGTAACATCACTCACCATTTTAGCCTCCAAGATCTCTTCCAGATTGCAAATTTGATCTTCAACGCATAATCAAATATTCCAACTCATATACACACCAATGAAAGATTCTTCAATATCTGATCTGCTCCATATGTGTTATCTCCCTTTTCTCTCTGATTTGTGTCTTTTAAATACAAAAACAACAAAGTGAAATTTATGACAAACTGGTTACAAAATGATTTCCATTACAATTTAGATTTATTATAAAATCTCAATAAGTAAGATGATATCTGAGATATCTTTCCATCATGATTCAACTAGAACAAGTCAAAACTAGTATTGCAATTGGGACAATTTGGAAAACGACCACAATAGAAAATCAACGAATATTTCCTTCGAAGAACCTTTCTTTTCTCTCAATCCAGACCAACTTTTGAAAAACATTTCGTTGGAAAACTAATTTGTTCTGTTCTGCACAAAACCTATGTCTCATATTTTCAATATTCTTCTTTGTTTTCTCAAAACGTCCAACGCAAAATTGTCACTTTTTATCCCCCGAATAACAACAAAACTTCAGTTTGTAATTCCTCTTGATGAATTAATGATAATATCAACATATTTTAATTTTGTGTAGTCCATAATTCTCAGCGACAACCCTGATTGAAGGGTTGGGCCCACTCTTTCGAGCAGACGTTGTTGGGATATAGTTTGTGTTGTTTAGGTATGTCTTTTACTGGTATCATTAATGTTTTAAGATTTTTGTTTATTTCCTTGTTGTTACTCAAAATTGTTGCTACTCATGATTGTTGTTACTCAGAGTTGATATTATTTAAGATTGTTTTTATTTGGTTTGTTAATTTCTGTTGGATTGCTTTAGAACCTTTTTGGGCCAACAACCTTGTATTTCGTAATTGCACAATACTGGGTAGGGAACCTATGGCCTTCATAGACCTTGCACGATAACCTTGAAATACCTAGGCAAACCCTGAATTGACAAATAAACGTAAGAGGGATTGAATCTATAAACTTGTATTAAGACCGCAATAGTTATATCCCTTGAGCCTGAATCATTTTACTAAGAGGAAAATTATTTCTTCATCTATTGTAAGTTATCCTCACTAATCAATTTTCATATCATTTCTCAATGTTGTAGGGGACTAGCCATCTTGTCATAAATTTTTCTTTAAAATATTTGAACCTTGAGTCATATAGGAGTTCCAAATATTTTTCTTTTGAAATATTAGGATTAAAGCTCTTGTCATGCTAAATTTTTCTCTATACTTGAACTACCTCAGCATGAAATAATTTTTCTACTTTATATTCATCTAAGGCATTCAACTATTTTCAAATATTCTTTTGGCCTAATGAAAGGTATAGATTGAGGTTATAGGTTATTTTTAATGTGGCTAATATAAATTTGATAGGAAGCATTGGATTTTTACCGTAGACTAGCTCATAGGGTGTGAGTACTATGGCAGTCTTCCTAGTGGTATCATATGCCTAGATAACCTGAATGAACCTCCTTTCTCAATTACCTTTTTTCATGATAATTATCTCAATGAGGATGTTTTATAGTTATTTTTTAGTCAAATTTACTTGTCCATCTATTTGATGATGATAACAATTATATTTCTTGTGGTGTATGTTGTTTTGATACATGATATGCTTAAGGAGGTTTAGGTGAATTGAGTCCCTTAATCTATGACTATCTCTCTTTGGAATCCAAAACTTGAGAGTATATTATATAAGAATTTAACTACCTTTTGTTTTTTTTTCACCTTCATTACCTTCATTTCAACCCACTTTGTCAAGTAATTAGTAATTAATGCACATCAAGATGTGCATTTTTTTATATAAAGGACGGTCAATGGGACCCACAAAATTGAATATTGAATTTATTGAAGGTTCTAATGAGATCAAAGGTTGCAAAGGCATATTATTTCTCCTAGTTGGTGTTGGCATTATGATGCATGTGTTGTACTTGATGGCAACCCACTTGTAGAAGAACAACTCACCTGTATAGGGTAACTAGATGAATCTACATAAGAGATATCAGATGTGACAGAATGCATGACAGTTGTGTTTACAGATGTGACACAATGCAGGGCAGTTCAAAGGAATTAGTTCAGAAGTAATGTACAATGGCAACTCTCTCAGATGACAGTTCATAGTACAGCAGGTTAACAGCAAAGAATTACATATCTGACTACAAAGAATGAAGAAATAGAGGTATACGCATGTTCACCTTGACCAAGCTGCATATACATGTAGGTTCCCTAAACACCAGCAGTGTATATACTTTCACAAAAGGAAAAGCGTGTATATGTTGGAAAACTAATATTTTGATCCATGGTATTGGTCCAAGGTATTTGGTCCGAGGTATTGACCCTAGGTATTTGGTCCAAGCTATTGGTCCTAAGTGGTTTTGATCCATGGTATTGAGAAAGGCCTACAACTATATAAGGAGGAGAAGACCATTAGGCCAAGGTGTGCAAGTATTGAATATCTGATGAAGTGTGAGATCTAGTATGCAGGTTATCAGATTATGGTGTTTTGCTTGATCTGAACTAAGGATTAACCTTAGCGGTTGATGAGGGATAAGATCTAATGATGGATTTGGATCTTAAGGCTTGAAATGAATTATCATTATGTGGTTTTGATCATGTATAATCTAGATCTGGATACTGATGCATGTATTATTCTGTAAATGTTATGGTCTGGGTAAAACTGAAGTCTGGAATAGCTGCAAAATTATGAATGAATATTTACAAATGTGTACACTGGTTGGCCTTGATAAAAGTGTGTATACACACTGATTGACACATGGAAGTAGCATATACCTTATGAAGTATGTTTCAGTTCCTTCTGTTCGTTGTTGCAGAGTTCTAGGTTCTGCTTTGGGTTTTGGTGACTATATTCTGGTGACAGTATTCTAAATGATCAGATTGATTGATTGTGATTTGCTACAGTGTTGATGGGTTTTCAAAGTGATTGATTGATTCAGTTGTGATGTTTGAGTTTCAGTAATTGGTTGATGCAGATGTATTTGATAGTTGTATTGAAATAGTGATTGATTTTGAGCTTCAATGTTGTTGATGGGTCCAGTATGAAAATTGGATGAAACGTGGCCTTCAGATTATGGTGGTGTGTTCCAATAGTATCCAATCTAAAAATTATGAAACGTGGTCCCTGGAGGAAGAAAGAAGGTCGTAGCCTTATATAGGTCGGCGCCTATGTACTAGTAAACATATTGGCTAGTACAAGAGCTAAGGGGTTGAAGCTCCCTTCTAGTAGAAGCTGGAGAACGAGAGAAGGTTGTAACATTCTGCATGTAGAAGCCTGCATACTGGTATGAGTTTGCACCAGTACAATGTTGTAAACAAATTTTCTTATTATTAAAAGAAGACAGACACGACAACAGCAGGTGGTTTTCGCCCACATTGGGTTTCCACCTTAGATCTTGGTGTTCATGTGTGTTGATTTTTTGTGATGGTTCATTCTGTTATTAACTGCTCATGGTTACTGTTTAATGTTTAATAAAGTATTGATGCAAAGATTAAAGATCAAAATATGATGAATTAATTGAATCATAAGTTGACTAGCTATATGCTACTTGCCTTAAGAACAGTTGCGTGGACACGCAAGTTCCCTTTACTGAAGTAGCGTATATAAATCTGATTATGGAAATGAAAAAGTTATTGATTTACAAATGCTGATTCACCCCCCCCCCCCCCTCTCAGTATTATTTCCAACAATTGGTATCAAAGAAGGTCCTTTTGTAGAAGCTTGATCGCTTGAAGGAGATCTATAGAACAATGGGAAAGAAGTTAAATAAGAAAGCATCTAAGAAGAAGAAGACATCTCAAAGGAACTATGATAGTGGGAGAGTCGATTTGGGATTATGTGGAAGCAACTCTTCAGATTCAGAATCACCTCAAAACGAATATGAACAAACAAAAGAACCATCAGGTATGAATTTATTATCCTTTGGTGATACATTTCTCTGTCCATTTGAAGATGATGAAAGTGACAGAAAAACAACTGAATTTTCTCTTATGGGTGAAAGAGAAAGATATCAAGTAGAGGTAGAATTTAAAAGGCTCACAGAAAAAATTAGAGATCAACAATATCTATTAGACAAAAGGGAGTGCGCCTTCAAAGAAGTAGCTACCAAACTAAAAGAGGAAGGAAACAAAGTAAGGAAGCAGTACAAGGAAAAGGAAGATCAATGTCAAAAGCTACAGAATGAGGTGACATCATTAAGAAATGAAGTAAATAAAAGGAACACAACAATCAACAAACTTAAATATAGATCCAGTTACTATGAAGGTCTTGAAGCTAAGATCCTCTCTTTAAAAGAAGATCTTGAAAAATCAAATAAGTAGAATGAAGAACTACTCCAAGCTCTTGAAGAACAAGAAAACGAAGTTCTTGAATTAAGGCAACAAGTGGAAGAAGGAAGAAAAGTTGAAGAAATCATGAAGAAGCAGTATCTTGAAAAGGAAGAGCAATATCAAGTTGAGGTAAATATACTAAAAGGTAAATTAGAAGAAAGGGATAAGCTTTTACAATTTCAAGATAGTACTAAGATTTTGGATGATATTCTCAGTAGTCAAAGGTCTCCTGCAATCAAATCTGGTCTTGGTTTCCATGAATCTGTTGAAGGTGAATCTAGCTCACAAGCTAAGGCAAGGAACTCTAATGTAAAACCTGAAATGCTTAACAAGAATATTAGAGGTCAACCCCATCAAAAACCAAGGAAACAAATTCTTCAAAGAAAATATTTTACTCCTAAATGTGGAAGTGATAGCCGGTTATTTCCTCAAATGAATAATGTTGAATGTTTTATATGTCATAATCTTGGACATGTTGCAGCAAAATGTGGGAGTAGAATGGTTCAAGACCATCACACGAAAAGATCATCAGCTTTCAGGTACTTTAAGGGATATTTTTTTTCTTGCAATATGTTTGGTCACAAAACCATTGACTGCTATAGAAGAAATATGAAACATGTAAGATGTTATGCATGTAACAAGTTTGGACATATAGCAAAGGAATGCAGAAGAAAATTCCGGGCACCATACCAAAAGGAGAAAACATCATCACGCTCAAAGATATGGAAGAAGAAGGAAGTACAGTCAGAAAAATGTGGCATGGCACAGTGTACAAACATAACAGATTCAGGAAGAGCTGAAAGTGTGAAACTTCAATGTTCTAAATCTCATACAAAAGTTTCATGAAGACAAGTCGCGTATATACGTGAGTTCGAAGCTGCACAGTCGTGTATATGTGGTTTGGGAAAAATGGAGTGGGACAGACTCAGAAAAACTGATTTGATATGATTCAAACAATTATTAGTTATCTTTTATGTCATGATGATAGATGACTACAATCTGTGGATGTTATTTAGAAGTGCTTTTGATCCTCACAAGTTGTTTATAACTTGATGTATATCTGATTGATGATGATGCCTCGATACTTCTTACCGATATATGCAATGATCAAATCTAATAGTGAACAGGTGGAACAGGTTCAGGGGGAGAACATGCAATGCTTCTAATAAAGCATTTTTGGCATTATGTTTAGAAGTCTTTGGTACCTAATCAACGATGATGATGCTTACATGGCTAAATGATACATCTTGCTATGTTACGGTTATGAGTTGCCCATGATAAAATCTCATATGACACTTGGGGTCACATAGTTGGTATTCAGATCAAATTTATGGATGATTGTGGATGACTCTTTGATGATGCATATAGTACATATATGTTGCTTACATGGTGATCTTCATAAGGATAAGGAGAAGCAAAAAGCTTGAGTACACGACTTCGTTATTTGATAATGAGCCACTCATTTATTTTGTGTTGTTGTCATCATGCCTTCAAAGATGCATAAAGATCATATGGTGCAATTATGATGCAGGATTCCTATAGTTATTGACTCTCACATGGTTGAGGATTGTTGTTATTGATGATATCAAGAAATCTTGACAAATGACCATGAGCTCATGGTTTGCTAGATACATATCGCTATCTCTTTGATGGATATACAGTATGATTATTTAAGTTGCATATTGATAAATATTGATGGCTAGCTAAGAGAATGGTGTTATTGCAGGTCGCATTGAAGACATGGATATTCGAAGACATGGCTTACTTAGACACATAATGATGATGAGTTCGTACCTTATGATGATAGGTTGATACTCACATATGTTGATTATCATGGTTGATGCTTATCAGATGTGGGATGTTCCCTAGTGATGATACATGGTTGATATATTAAAGGTTCTTGTGAAACATCATGCAGTTCTTGATGATGACGTGATGACTATGGTTTTTTTCACATATGATATGATGTGAATGATTTTGTGTTACTTCTTGGAGATATCACATATACTTAGTTGATTCATGGAAGGTTATGATAAGGCTCTTTCTACTAAGGAAACGAAGCAAGTTGATCTTGATGAGATCAAGAGGATGAGTTGATATCTATATACGGTATACTTAGTCACAGGTTGATGATATTTTTCGGAACTGATGATGGACATATACAGGTCTAGATGTCGTTGTGCATATCATACATGGTTGTTGATGACTATCATGGTCTTGTTTAGATATTTGGTCTCTGTTATAAATGTCATGTATATCATTCGTTGTAAAGATCGTATAAAGACCCATGATATAATAATTTGTCTATGTTTGTCTTAGTATTTTGATGATTCCTTTTTGGTCATAGGATGTAATCTGTACCCACACTATGCATGGGAAGGATGATGTAATAATTGCTATATTACAGACATGTTGGTATATCCCCACTTGATTGGGAGGATGAGTCAAAATCGGTATATCCCCACTTTGTTGGGAGATTGATGTATGTATGATTCACTGGATATAAGAAGGTCAAAGTCACTTAGTTGAGTTATAGAGTCATGTTATTCTTTTGGCAAATATTTGCAGACTCTGCATGTGCTCAGAGGGAGCATGGATGATATAGTGCACCTCAGCATGTACAAAGGGTGAGTTTTCAGCATGTGCTTAGGCGGAGCATGATCAATGTTTATATTCAGCTGTTTAGATATGACAATCTTATTTTTTGATCAGCCCTTTGCCCTTGATGTCAAAGGGGGAGAGTATTTTGGTGTTGCTTGCAGTAATCAACACAAACATGGTTGCCATCAAGTCCAAAGGGGGAGATTGTTGGCATTATGATGCATGTGTTGTACTTGATGGCAACCCACTTGTAGCAGAACAACTCACTTGTATATGGTAACTAGATGAATCTACATAAAAGATATCAGATGCGACAGAATGCATGACAGTTTTGTTTATAAATGTGACAAAACACAGGGCAGTTCAAAGGAATCAATTCAGAAGTAATGTACAATGACAACTCCCTCAGATGACAGTTCACAGTACACAGGTTAACAGCAAAGGATTACAGATCTGACTACAAAGAATGAAGAAAGAGAGGTATATGCAGGTTCACCTTGACCAAGCTGCGTATACACACAGGTTCCCTAAACACAAGTAGCATATACATACACATGCACTTTCATAGAAGGAAAAGTGTGTATATGTTGAAAAACTAAGATTTTGATCCATGGTATTGGTCCAAGGTATTTGGTCCGAGGTATTGACCCTCGGTATTTGGTCCAAGCTATTGGTCCTAAGTGGTTTTGATCCATGGTGTTGAGAAAGGCCTACAACTATATAAGGAGGAGAAGATCATTAGGCCAAGGTATGCAAGTATTGAATATGTGATGAAGTGTGAGATCTAGTATGCAGGTTATCGGCTTATGGTGTTTTGCTTACCAAGGATGAACCTTAGTTGTTGATGAGGGATAAGATCTAATGATGGATCTGGATCTTAAGGCTTGAAATGAATTAACATTATGTGGTTTTGATCATGTATAATCTAGATCTGAATACTAACGCGTGTATTATTATGTAAATGTTATTATATGGGTATAACTGATGTCTGGAATAGCTACAAAATTATGAATGAATATTTACAGATGTGTACACTGGTTGGCCTTGATAAAAGCGCGTATACACACTGGTTTGAAACATGGAAGTAGCGTATCCCTTTATGAAGTATGTTTCAATTCCTTCTGTTTGTTGTTGTAGAATTCTAGGTTCTGCTTTGGGTTCTGGTGACTGTATTCTGGTGACAGTATTCTGAATGATTAGATTGATTGATTTTGATTTGCTACAGTGTTGATGGGTTGTCAAAGTGATTGATTGATTCAGCTGTGATGTTTGAGTTTCAGTAATTGGTTGATGCAGATGTATTTGATAGTTGTATTGCAGTAGTGATTGATTTTGAGCTTCAATGTTGTTGATGGGTCCAGTATGAAAATTGGATGATACGTGACCTTCAGATTATGGTGGTGTGTTCCAGGAGTATCTAGTTTGAAAATTTATGAAACGTGGTCCCTGGAGGAAGAAAGAATGTCGTAGCCTTCTGTAGGTCAGTGCCTACGTACTAGTAAACATATCGGCTAGTACAAGAGTTAAGGGGTTGTAGCTCCCTTCTAGTAGAAGCTGGAGAACGAGAGAATGTTGTAACCTTCTATAGGTAGAATCCTGCATATCAGTATGAGTCCGCACCAGTACAATGTTGTAAATAGATTTTCTTATTATTAAAAGAAGACAGAGATGACAACAACAGGTGGTTTTCACCCACATTGGGTTTCCACCTTAAATCTTGGTGTTCATGTGTGTTTCTATTATGTAATGGTTCATTCTGTTATTAACTGCTCATGGTTACTATTTAATGTTTAATAAATTATTGGTGCACAGATTAAAGATCAACATATGATGAATTAACTTAATCATAAGTTGACTAGATATACGTCGGTTGCCTTAAGAACAGTTGTGTGCACACGCGAGTTCCCTTTACTGAAGTAGTGGATATAAATCTGATTATGGAATTGAAAAAGTTATTGATTTACAAATATTGATTCACCCCCCCCCCCCCCCCCACTCTCAGTATTATTTACAACAATTGGTATCAGAGCAGGTCCTTTTGTAGAAGCTTGGTTGCTTGAAGGAGATCTGTAGAATAATGGGAAAGAAGTTAAATAAGAAAGTTTCTCAGAAGAAGAAGACATCTCAAAGGAACTATGATAATGGGAGAGTCGATTGGGGATTATGTGGAAGAAACTCTTCAGATTCAGAATCACCTCATAATGAAGATGAACAAACAAAAGAACCATCAGGTATGAATTTATTATCCTCTGGTGATACATTTCTCTGTCCATTTGAAGATGATGAAAGTGACAGTGAAACAACTGATTTTGCTCTTATGGGTGAAAGAGAAATATATCAAATAGAGGCAGAATTTAAAAGGCTCGAAAAAATTAGAGATCAACAAGGTCTATTGGACAAAAGGGAGTGTGCCTTCAAAGAAGAAGCTACCAAACTAAAAGAGGAAGGAAACAAAGTAAGGAAGCAGTACAAGGAAAAGGAAGATCAATGTCAAAAGCTGTAGAATGAGGTGACATCATTAATAAATGAATTAAATAAAAAGAAAACAACAATCAAGAAACTTAAAGATAGATCCAGCTACTATGAAGGTCTTGAAGCTAAAATCCTCTCTCTAAAAGAAGATCTTGAAAAATCAAATAAGCAAAATGAAGAACTACTCCAAGTTCTTGAAGAACAAGAAAATGAAGTTCTTGAATTAAGGCAACAAGTGGAAGAAGGAAGAAAAGTTGAAGAAATCATGAAGAAGTAGTATCTTGAAAAGGAAGAGCAATATCAGGTTGAGGTAAATATACTAAAAGGTAAATAAGAAGAAAAGGATAATCTTTTGCGATTTCAAGATAGTACTAAGATTTTGGATGATATTCTTAGTAGTCAAAGGTCTCATGCCATCAAATATGGTCTTGGTTTCCATGAATCTGTTGAAGGTAAATCTAGCTCACAAGCTAAGGCAAGGAACTCTAATGTAAAACCCGAAATGATCAACAAGAAGATTAGAGGTCAATTCCATCAACAACCAAGGTAAGAAATTCTTCAAATAAATTCTTTTACTCCTAAATGTGGAAGTGATAGTCGGTTATTTCCTCAAATGAATAATTTTTAATGTTTTATATGTCATAATCTTGGACATGTTGCAGCAAGATGCGGAAGTAGAATGGTTCAAGACCATCACACGGAAAGATCATCTGCTTTCAAGTACTTTAAGGGATATTTTTTTTCTTGCAATATGTTTGGTCAAAAAACCATTGACTGCTATAGAAGAAATATGAAACATGTAAGATGTTATGCATGTAACAAGTTTGGACATATAGCAAAGGAATGCAGGAGAAAATTTCGGGCACCATACCAAAAGGAGAAAACATCATCACACTTGAAGCTATGGAAGAAGAAGGAAGTACAGTCAGAAAAATGTGGCATGGCATAATGTACAGACATAACAGATTTAGGGGGAGCTGAAAGTGTGAAACTTCAATGTTCTAAATCTCATACGCAAGTTTCATGAAGATAAGTCATGTATATACATGAGTTCGAAGCTACACAGTCGCATATATGTGGTTTGAGAAAAATGCAGTGGGACAGACTCAGAAAAACTGATTTGATATGATTCAGACAATTATAAATTATCTTTTCTATCATGATGATAGATGACTATAGTCTATGGATGTTATTTAGAAGTTCTTTTGATCCTCACAAGTTGTTGATAGCTTGATGTATATCTTATTCATGATGATGCCTTGATACTTCTTACTTATATATGCAGTGATCAGATCTGATAGTGAATAGGTGGAACAGGTTTAGGGGGATAACATGCTATGCTTCTAATAAAGCATTGTTGGCATTATGTTTAGAAGTCTTTGGTACCTAATCAACGATGATGATGCTTATATGGCTAAATGATGCATCTTGCTATGTTACGGTTATGATTTTCCCATGATAAAATCTCATATGATACTTGGGGTCACATAGTTGGTATTCAGATCAGATTTATGGATGATTGTGGATGACTCTTTGATGATGCATATAGTACATATATGTTTCTTACATGGTGATCTTCATAAGGACAAGGAGAAGTACAAAGCTTCAGTACACAACTTCATTATTTGATGATGAGCCACTCATTTCTTTATGTTGTTGTCATCATGCCTTCAAAGATGCATAAAGATCATATGGTGCAGTTATGATGCAGGATTCCTATAGTTCTTGACTCTCACATGGTTAAGGATTGTTGATGTTGATGATATCAAGAAATCTTGACAAATGACCATGAGCTCATGGTTTTCTAGATACATATTGCTATCTCTTTGATGGATATACAGTATGATTACTTAAGTTGCATATTGATAAATATTGATGGTTGGCCAAGAGAATGGTGTTATTGCAGGTCGCATTGAAGACATGGATATTTGAAGACATGGCTTACTTAGACACATAATGATGATGAGTTCGTACCTTATGATGATAGGTTGATACTCACATATGTTGATTATCATGGTTGATGCTTATCAGATGTGGGATGTTCCCTAGTGATGATACATGGTTGATATATTAAAGGTTCTTGTGAAACATCATGCAGTTCTTGATGATGATGTGATGACTATGGTGTTTTTCACATATGATATGATGTGAATTATTTTTTTTTACTTCTTGGAGATGTCACATATACTTAGTTGATTCATGGAAGGTTATGATAAGGCTCTTTCTACTAAGGAAACGAAGCAAGTTGATCTTGATGAGATCAAGAGGATGAGTTGATATCTATATACAGTATACTTAGTCACAGGTTGATGATATTTTTCGGAACTGATGATGGACATATACAGGTCTGGATGCTATTGTACAGATCATACATGGTTGTTGATGACTATCATGGTCTTGTTTAGATATTTGGTCTCTGTTATAAATGTCATGTATATCATTCAATGTAAAGATCCTATAAAGACCCATGATGTACTAATTTGTCTCTGTTTGTCTTAGTCTTTTGATGATTCCTTTTTGGTCATATGATGTAATCATACCCCCACTACGCATGGGAAGGATGATGTAATAATTGTTATATTATAGACATGTTGTTATATCCCCACTTGATTGGGAGGATGAGTCAAAATCAGTATATCCCCACTTGGTTGGGAGATTGATGTATGTATGATTCATTGGCGATAAGAAGGTCAAAGTCACTTAGTTGAGTTATAGAGTCATGTTATTCTTTTGGCAAATATTTGCAGACTCTGCATGTGCTCAGGGGGAGCATGGATGATATAGTGCACCTCAGCATGTACAAAGGGCGAGTTTTCAGCATGTGCTTAGGCGGAGCATGATCAATGTTTATATTCAGCTGTTCATATATGACAATCTTATTTTTTGGTCAGCCCTTTGCCCTTGATGTCAAAGGGGGAGAGTATTTTGGTGTTGGTTGCGGTAATCAACACCAACATGGTTGCCATCAAGTCCAAAGGGGGAGATTGTTGGCATTATGATGCATGTGTTGTACTTGATGGCAACCCACTTGTAGCAGAACAACTCACTTGTATATGGTAACTAGATGAATCTACATAAGAGATATCAGATGTGACAGAATGCATGACAGTTTTGTTTACAAATGTGACAAAATGCAGGGCAGTTCAAAGGAATCAGTTCAGAAGTAATGTACAATGGCAACTCTCTCAAATGACAGTTCACAGTACAGCAAGTTAACAGCAAATAATTACAGATCTGACTACAAAGAATGAAGAAAGAGAGGTATACGCAGGTTCACCTTGACCAAGCTGTGTATACACGTAGGTTCCCTAAGCACAAGTAGCGTATACGTACACACACACTTTCACAGAAGGAAAAGAGTGTATATGTTGGAAAACTAAGATTTTGATCCATGGTATTGGTCCAAGGTATTTGGTCCGAGGTATTGACCCTAGGTATTTGGTCCAAGCTATTGGTCCTAAGTGGTTTTGATCCATGGTATTGAGAAAGGCCTAAAACTATATAAGGAGGAGAAGATCATTAGGCCAAGGTGTGCAATTATTGAATATCTGATGAAGTGTGAGATCTAGTATGCAAGTTATCGACTTATGGTGTTTTGCTTGATCTGAACCAAGGATGAACCTTAGCGGTTGATGAGGGATAAGATCTAATGATGGACTTGGATCTTAAGGCTTCAAATGAATTATCATTATGTGGTTTTGATCATGTATAATCTAGATCTGAATACTGACGCATGTATTATTCTGTAAATGCTATGATCTGGGTATAACTGAAGTCTGGAATAGTTGCAAAATTATGAATGAATATTTACAGATGTGTACACTGGTTGGCCTTGATAAAAGCGTGTATACACGCTGGTTCGACACATGGAAGTAGCATATACCTTATGAAGTATGTTTCAGTTCCTTTTGTTTGCTATTGCAGAGTTCTAGGTTTTGCTTTAGGTTCTGGTGACTGTATTCTGTTGACAATATTCTGAATGATCAGATTGATTGATTGTGATTTGCTATAGTGCTAATGGGTTGTCAAAGTGATTGATTGATTCAGTTGTGATGTTTGAGTTTCAGTAATTGGTTGATGCAGATGTATTTGATAGTTGTATTGTAGTAGTGATTGATTTTGAGCTTCAATGTTGTTGATGGGTCCAGTATTAAAATTGGATGAAACATGGCCTTCAGATTATGGTGGTGTGTTGCAGGAGTATCCAGTGTAAAAATTTATGAAACGTGATCCCTGGAGGAAGAAAGAAGGTCGTAGCCTTCTGGAGGTCGGCACCTACATACTAGTAAACATATTGGCTAGTACAAGAGCTAAGGGGTTGTAGGTCGCTTCTAGTAGAAGTTGGAGAACGAGACAAGGTTGTAAGCTTCTACAGGTAGAAGCCTACATACTGGTATGAATTTGCACCAATACAATGTTATAAACAGATTTTCTTATTTTTAAAAGAAGACAGAGATGATAGCAGCAGGTGGTTTTCACCCACATTCGATTTCCACCTTAAATCTTGGTGTTCATGTGTTTTTCTTTTGTGTGATGGTTCATTATGTTATTAACTGCTCATGGTTACTATTTAATGTTTAATAAAGTATTGATGCACATATTAAATATCAACATATGATGAATTAACTTAATCATAAGTTCACTAGATATACGTTGGTTGCATTAAGAAAAGTTGTGTGCACACGTGAGTTCCCTTTACTGAAGTAGAGTATATAAATCTGATTATGGAAATGAAAAATTTATTGATTTACAAATATTGATTCACCTCCCCCCCCTCCCCTCTTAGTATTATTTCCAACAGTTGGTTTTCCCATCCTTTGACATTCATTACATTGAGAAACATATTTTTTAGCATCCCTATGAATGGTCGGCCAATAGTAACTTGCTACATAGTGGCCCCCATAGGTTTCATCATAGGAGGCATAGAAAATACATGGACCTTGTATTTTCTTATACACCTTTTAAAAATCTAATACGAGCCAATTTTGAACAAATATCCCTTGACTCATGTATAGGAAGCATTTTTTTTGTTGATTTGTATTCATCCTTGTAGGAGAAGAGTTGAGGAAACCTTATATGGATAAATAACTAGATATATCCGGAAACTAATGGGTCTATACTGAAATTTCAAAAATGTGTTCATTTTAGAAACTCATCATCCACTACCTCATCATATGTAGTGTTAGTTAGCCTTGATATAAAATTTGCAACAACAATTTGTTTTCCAGATTTTCCAAGTATGGTGAGATAATTGTTACAATAATAAAAGTCATATAATAGTCTGACCATTTATGACATTTTATCCATCAAGTATCTAATTGAAACATGATTTATATGTAGAAATACTAGATAATCAGTGAGATAGTGCCTAAACTTATTTATGGCATAAAATACAAGACATTCTTAGAGATTATTGTTCCAGTAAATTCTACACGCAAGGAGCTATTTCTTCGTAATCCTATTCCCTATTAGTATTACCAAACAAAAAAAAAAATGGCTAACAGATACAAGAGAAAATCCCCAACCATATGATCATACAAGCAAGCAATCATGCATTCCCTAATTCTATAAGGTTTGAACCAACACCTGGTATCCTCGCAGATTAGTGAAGGCTCTTGAGTTTGATGTAGAATTCTCTCGATCCAACTAGGAGATCCCTCTCTTCTACCACTGATCTAAGCTTGCACACAAGAACAAATAAATGAGGACAACAAGTGATATTCCACAAAACATCATCAGTTCAAAGAAATAAATAATAACATGAACAAATAGCTACAAGTACATATTTGAAAGGAATGGAACATATATCTCTATTAATAGATAATAAAATGGTACAAGTATACCTTCAAGAATGAGATCTCCTCTCTAAAATATGATAGAGTCTCCCCCTCTCTGAGAAATATGACCTCAAAACAAAGTATGCCTCTCAATCTCTAAATCAATGTAGCAACATCTCAATATAATTCTCACCCTTCCCTCTCCCTTTCCTCTTGGTGAGATTATATACGTTTATTCCATCCTTTGGGAGAATGTATCTAGATACCTAGGGGCTTGAGAAGTTAGGGAAATTCTACAATTATGGACCCCTATCCAACTCATACACAAGTGGGTCAAGTTGATCTCCTTGGGAATGACAAACTCTAGAAATATTTTTCACAATTATGATATTTTTTCTTAGTTATCTAAATTATGAAAGAAGTATTATCTCATAATTATAATATTTTGGAAAAATAATTATGAGAAATTTCTCAATTATGTAATTTCACCCTCTTAACATGCGATAAATCTCACATAGGTAAAAGAAAAGGTGGAAAGGGGATGCATTTTAGCCAACAACTAAGATAAGTTGAACTTGGGTTTCTCTCACTATAATGGAGTGGAAAATAAGGTTACAATAGATGCTCCCTAATGCATAAGGTCAGAATAGAAACTGATGGCCGAAATTAATTATAATAAAGCTTAGAGGTCAAAATGGGAGCAAGGAGACAAAGCCAAGAATTCATATCAGAAGACACCAAATTTTGAAGTATCATATGTCCTGATAACATCCTTGAGGTGGGCATACCCATGCTTGGTCATAAAAAACATATTGAACATGGTCGCCAAAACATACACTACAGATTCATAACATGAAATGTTAGAACTTGGCGCATACACAATGGATCCATGTGACTCAATAAACAGAGTATAACCACCAACAAATACAATGTGGATTTATGTCACAGTATACATTAGTAGGACTATGGACACATGAAAGATAGGAGGTGCCCTAGAATAGCCCCCAAAGTAGATAAATGATACATAACTCCAATGCAACCCGAGGAGGGTGCAATATAAGAGTGAGATGTCCCTAACGCAGGGTCTTTGACATAACTCTGATGTACGAATCTACAACATGTGAATAGATGAGATGATTCGAGCATGGTAGAAACCACCTGATTACTGGCTAAATAGGTAAACTAGTAGGAGACGTGAGGGAATCCAACAATGAGGAAAATGGACCCCAAGGTACCTAGTACATTCCACCAAGTGTGAATAGATGATATGATGTTGACCACCATATAACTTGATCAATTATGAGTCAATGATGTAAACCCATTGTTGATCGCAAGGAAGCCTGTCATTGAGGTCTACAAGCTCCATGGTACTACTGTTTCGTAGATCAAGCTCCTAGATAATGAGTTGAAGTTGATAGGAGAATATCCGTTAAAGGAGGGCCTTGATGTATCCCCCATAAATCGACATGGAATAGACCAGGATGATGTGACATATGGATGTAGTCATGAAGTGATGAAGTAAAAATGATATAGGGATGACCGTCTCAGAATGGTCAACAAGCTATTGCAGATGGTCGACACAGGCTTAGACTTCCCTTGAACACATAACGGCATGACACAAAATTAACTTGGAAACATAACTAAAGAGAACTAGATGATATCACATAACGGCGCAAGAGGAATGCTCCCTATGACTAGAAGAGTAACTAACTGGAGGAGTAAACAAAATCATATGTATGGTATGGTTCCTATGCAAGCTAAAACCCAACTTTGAGACAATCAAAGTGAAAGGTGTTGTGTTCAAGGGCAACGCAAAGGATGCTTCCATTTAATGACTAATGGAAATAAGTGTTCCCTCCCTTCTCTTTTTATGAGTTCTTTTTTCGTAAAGTTGTCCCCCAAGCCGGAAAAATAGATAAAATTATACAAGGGAGAACCTACTAGCCATAGTAGACTAGGGTATTCCTTTTTCATAACTAGTCCATCCCAGTCCGGAAAAGGGTTAAAATTATACCGGGTAGACAACCCTTCAATTACTTTTATGAGCGTGAAGGAGACAATTTCACCTGACAATATTTTTTAAAATAAGAAATCTAAAAAGAGCTTAAAGGAAAATCCTCTTGGAGGAACGAGTGATATATAGGATAACAATTGGTTCCAGTAATGATGGAAATAATCATAACATAAATAGGACAAGAGGGTAGCTAATAGGACCACTCATTGCAATGGTTCCTCTACGAAAGTGTAAAAGACCAAGTGAAAATGAATGATAGGCCAAGAAGGTGATGAATATGGAAGAGAGGAACCAAGGCTCGCTCTGCAAAAATAGGTTGATAAAAAGATGCAATCACAAGGGATGAAGTAATATAATCCTCCTAGGGTATGGCTAGAAATATGACGAAGAAGAGGACATGAGGCTCAATTTCTAGGTCATGGTGGGTCAGACACATGGATTCTAAAATGCAATAAAAAATGACTACATTGATACCAAGATGGAAAAGAGGTGCTAGTTATGGTATCCATGATCAGGTAAGTTCTACCACCAAGAAACGAAGTGCATAAAAGAGAGTGGTTAAATTCACAACTTGATGGGGTTGGACCTAAGGCATTAATATGGCACTAACTGTCAATAATGCATCGGTGATGGTGATATATGACTTACCCCTATATTTCAAGTTCAAGAGAAACACACCTAAGGTCCAATGAATATTGCAATAGAAACGCCACCCTATCCTATCAAAATCATCCATAAAGACTAGACACATGGTTAAATCACATAATGAAATAAATAAACATCGACGAGGGAAAGACAAGACCATATTTTTTTATTTTTCAAATTTTATATTTTTTGGATTTTTGGCATAAATAAGGCATGACAAATACTTGCATCACACAAAAAAACTAAAAAATAGGTAAAGCATCACACTCCTATGTACAATATATACAAGCATAACACAATCTGGTAGGTCATGCTAAAAGGTGTCGACAGTCAGGCACAAGGCAAGGGTTTCTATATGCAAACTTATGGAGGATAAGGGTACCATATGACCAATGTGGGGACATGCCAAAGGAAATAAAAATGCCCAATCCAAAAAGGTTGACCACTCCAGGGATATTCTAACATAGTCATGTTCTCAAAATTAACCTAAGGACATACAGGAGGATCAAGACATAAAGGAGGTACAAGATGCTCATCAACAGGTGGTAAGGAGTGGGGCAATTCATTGGCAAGTTCGGTAGTGGAAGCCCAAGAATTGACTCGGTCCATGGGTGGGATGTCCAAGGAATACCGAGGAGGTGCCCCCTGATTCAATTCAAGGTTTATGTTACCAAGCTCTTCTTGTTCCAAATCAGAGAAACTAGAGGCAAAAGAAAGCATAACCTCCCTACGATTAATAGTGGGTAAATCCAAGACCTCCAGGGTGACTAGTCATGGGGGTTTTTCATCGAGGGAGTCATGTGGAACGGGAAGTGGGGTGGCTCATGTGGGAAAAGGAGCCTGGTCATATTCCATATTGGGATGGATTTTCTTACCAGCGTGAGGATGTACTAACAAGACTACCAGAGAGAATCTCTTCCACAACAAGTGGTAGAGGATGCTCACTAGCTTGATCAACCTTCATACGATTAAGCATCACCACCCAAGGATTAGGAGTTCTAAGGGGTCCACAAGTGTCAGAAGAGATCAGATGCATAGGAGCTTTAGAACAGGATGAAGGAATGTTGGATAGTGGTAATTGAGGAAATACCCCAATAAGAGATGGCCTTTTAAACAAGCCCATGCCAACACTCTGATACTGACGAGGGTGATTTCTGACAAATGGGACGGAGTTCCTTGTAGTGGTAAGTTAGGCTAATGGAACACAATAGTCAAGTTGGTCAATAGTGATAGTCTTGCCTTCATGAGGAAACCAAAGTAAACAGAAGACAAATGAGACAACAATGGTTATGACATAAAACAAACTATGATAGAGGAGTAGGTTGTAATCCAAAGTGGTGTCGAAAACTTCAACGTCGACATGAAATCTTTTCCCCCCTAACTCAATGGTGAACTTGGGAAGAACCCCCTTAGGCACAAATTTATGTCCATCAAAGGCTTAAAGAGTATTATTGGACATGGCGAGTGTTGGAGAGCCAAGATCCTTCCAACATGATGCTGACATCATGCAAGTAGAAGAGCCTTCATCCATGAAAGTGCGATGAATATTCTTATGGAAGATATGCAAGTAATCTAAAAGGTGATCTAGTGGGAAATTCAAATAGTGGCCTTATCAAAATTAAACATAATCAAGTTTGAGTCAGAAGGTTCTACTCCACCAATCACAGACAACAAGGCCTTGTGTTGTTGAGGACATCTTTGAAAAACCTCTAGGGAAGACATGGCACAAGGAGCCTAAGCAAGATCTTCAATAATATTGTAGTGTTGAGTGGCTCAGGCAGAAGTATTGTGTGTTTTCTTACAAATGACACCCTTAGGTGGGAGATATATAGGTTCCAAAGGCGTATGTAGCATGAGAGGCCCAGTGGAAGGAGGCAGAGCGGGTGAATCCTTAGAGAAATAACTCGAATCAAGTACATCATAATATTTAGCTCGCGTATTCACATTGATATTATCTTGACATATCAGAATGGGCGAACTATTGGTAGGATTCAAAAATAGCACCTCACTGCCCCCTTGCGAAGGTGGAAGAGGTTGTGCAACCAATTGTTGTTAAGTTTGTGCATGGAATGGATGGGTTAAAATAATAGGTTGTTGAGTAGATGGTGGTACAAGAAGCCTATGAACTTCATCCATACGAAGGCATTCCTGAGTAAGATGTTCTCCCTGAAAATTTTTACAAGGGAACTTAATATTTCAATGACACTCACCAGTGCCCCCTCCCTGATTCTTAGGATTTGGTTGAGATTTCTGGGCAGTTTGATTTTTTTGCTTATTCTTCTTATTATCATTTTTACCACCAGTTTTTTGGTTGTTCTTAGGTGCTATGGACTTCAGCATCAAAACGTTGGTGGAATTCTTAGAAGAGGGTGCTTTAGTAGAGCCAGATGCACTTTCTAGGGATTGAACACTCAAGTGTCCAACCTGGCAACAAGTTGGCTCACATAATCAGAAACAGACCCAACCACACCATCAGCATGTGGGCCAGGAATAAGTTTTGGTGGGTCAATGGAAGTCCTAGGAGCATTAAGAAGTACTTCATAAAGCATACATGACTGTGAATAAATCAAATCTAGTTGTTGGGCAGCTGAGATAGCTTGCTCCTCCATGATAGATCTAAACATAGACGCATCTTTTGCAATTTGAGGTCGTAAGGATTGAATGAACCATTTATGAAAAATCTCTTCAGAAAGATTGGTCCTAACCACCCTCTTGCAATATCGCCATTCATGAATATGGTCAGAAATCAAAGTGGCATCATCTTGGTTAAAGTTTGATAAAAGGTCGGAATGGAGATCATATCTCGTAGGTAGTTGGAAGTGCGTCAAAAAGGTATGAGCTAAGGATGAGAAATCACTATAGGATGCAATATCCAATTCGATGTACCATTTGGCAGCATCCCTAGTTAATGTACGTTGGAACATGCCCAACTTAATGGAATCATCCATGAGAGAATTGGATGAACACTAGAGGTGATATGTGGTAATGTGAGTCGACGATTTTTCTCCAGGTTTTCCTTCAAATTCAGAAATATCAGAAGGCAACTTAGCGGGCATAGGTGGCCACTAGGGATAGTGTATAATGGGGTCTTTAGTAAACTTGGCTAAATCTGGTAAATCTAGAGAAGATAAAAATGGATTATGAAGTTGGCTAAACAAATCATATGCAGGAGAAGCCCTGAAACAACCTTGTGGTCCCCCCATAAAAGGATTATGATGCATGGTTTTCTAGCTAATGTATGGGTTTGCCATGATGTATATCTGTTGCAGGCCAGGATGATTGGTGAAAGGATTCTTCCCCCTAGGGTATGGACCACCAGAGAGCAAAAGACCCCCAAGAGCATGACTACTCACAGGGTGGTACCCGGCAGGAAAATATGTACCAACTTGTGCGGTAACACCAACGTAATGAGGATAACTCGTAATAGGGGTGGTACTAGCAACGATATTTCCCCTAGCTAAACCAACCCACCCATGGAAAGTATTGGTAGGTAGCATCCCTCCAAATAACAAACTATAGCAAGTTTGTGACATGCTAGAAGCAACGTTTCCCCTAGGCTGACTAAGAACAATGGATGATCCCCCCCCACTAATTTCTGGAAGTAACCATGCTTAACTGAGGAACATGTATCATAGGTTGAGAAAAATAATGGTTATAGGCTCACTGTCCTATAGGTTGACTAGGGTTTACACCCAAATCCGACATAAAAGAACTGGGCATGGAAACACTAGCAGAATTGGTGGTAACCAAAGAAGAGACTAGTGGAATGCCCCAAGAAGAAGTGATAAGTGTGGACAGAGGAGTAGGTATGGCCCCACTAAGAGGCGATAATCATGACATGGAAGATGACACTATTGATGGAGAAGGTAAAGAGGTCTTAGACTCCGCCATAGGATAGACAATGGAAAAAGGAACATGAATATAGGTAGGTGTAGAATCGTCACGGTTCAACCACAAAAATTAAATTCCTAAAGGATCAGTCAAAGGTGGATTGATGGGAACAACAAAATCATCTACAAAAGTTTTAATGGAAATCATATCACTACCAGAAGGACCAGGTATAGATTCCACAACTATGGGTTTTTCAGGGTCTTAAGCACTAACAGGAAATATCCATGCAGGAGTAGAAATCCCACCTCATTCATGATTAAAGTTGTGAATACAATGTGGCTAACAACAACTATATTCAACTAGGGTGAAAAATTATAAATTAACACAATTATGTAAGTGCAAACACCCTAAGGCCAAGACTACTAACTCGAACCAAAAAACACACACTAGAAAATTCCTAAGAGGTAGTCACAAAAGAAAACCAAATAGAAAGAAGTTGGTGATGGTATTGTTACCAAAAAACACACACTAGAAAATTCCTAAGAGGTAGTCACAAAAGAAAACCAAATAGAAAGAAGTTGGTGATGGTACAGTTATACTAGCGACCTACTTCCCAACCCTTTTTGTTGTGAACTCGTTCCAAGTGCCGTTATTAAATACCCATCTTTCTGCTAAAC
>APFE030446253.1:145897-176687 GCA_000404065.3 Pinus taeda
TTCGAATACTTCATGGTAAAGGTATGGTAGAAGGTATGAGTAATAGCTCTCTAGATTTTGATTTTTGTGAAAATTGTGTATATGGGAAGCAGAATTGAGTGAATTTCCCCTCTGGTAGTAAGAGGGCGAAACAAATTAGAGCTTGTGCACAATGATGTATTTGGACCTGTGAAGGTTCCATCACTGGGTAAGTCTGTGTACTATGTATCATTTATAGATGACTTCTTGAGGACTACATGGATATATTTCCTTAAGAAGAAATTTGAAGTCTTTGACAGGTTTAAAGAATTTAAGGCTCTCGTGGAAAATCAGACAGAGAAGAAGGTAAAGGTGCCGAGGACAGATAATGGTGGAGAGTTTTGCAGCAAGGAATTTGAAGAATTCTGTAAGAAGTGTGGTATATCACGACAAAAAACTACTCCATATACACCTCAGTAAAATGGAATTGCAAAAAGAATGAACAAGATGTTGATGGAAAGGGCAATAAGCATGCTCAGTGGTGCCAGGTTAGGACAAGAATTATGGGCATAGGCGGTGGATACTACATGTTACCTGGTCAACAGGTCACCTTCATCAACATTGGAGGATAAGACTCCACAAGAGGTATGGACTGGTAAGAAACCCTCCCTTTCACATTTGAGGGTATTTGGATGTGATGCATATGTACATGTTCTAAAGGAGAAACGAACCAAGTTGGATAGTAAATCTGAAAAGTGCATCTTTATTGGGTATAAGGATGCGTTAAAGGGTTATAAGCTTTGGAACCCAGTCACACGGAAGGTTGTGTACAGTCGAGATGTGGTGTTCAGAGAGGTGAAAGATGTTATTAAACATGAAGTCCAACCAAAGGAACCTGTGAAGATAGAGTTTGAACTAAAGGAGGAATAATCAGACTCTGTAGCAGAGGAGGAATCAGAAGATGGAGAGCCACAAACTCCGGCTGTGAGAAGATCAGTTCGAGAAAGAAGGCAGCCGGAAAGGTATATCCCATCTGCTTTCTGTTCAAACTTTGCTTTGTCTGTTACTGATGATGATCCCAGAACTGTGAAGGAAGCAGTGGATTCAGAGGATGGAAAACTCTGGAAAGAGGCCATGGTTGATGAAATGGCATCTTTGCACACAAATGAGGCTTGGGATCTAGTGGAGTTGTCGGTTGGAAGGAAACCCATTGGCAGCAAATGGGTGTTCAAAAAGAAGACAAATGCAGAAGGAAAATTGGAGAAATATAAAGCTTGGTTGGTAGCATAAGGTTATTCCCAGGTGTCGGGAATTGATTTTGGTGATATTTTTTCTCTAGTTGCCAAGGTAACTTTTATTACATTACTTTTATCTGTTGTTGCTGCTTTTGATTTTGAGGTAGAACAGATGGATGTGAAAACATTTCTTCATGGGGATCTATAAGAGGAAATCTACATGAAGCAACCTAAATTCTCCTGCAACATTCATGAGGCTAATGCATGACATCTTGTAGCCATTCTCCAACTCATTTGTAGTGGTATACTTGGATAACATCCTGATCTTCAGCCAGAGCTAGGAAGAGCACCTCCACCACATCCGATAGGTTCTCCAAACAGTACGACAACACAGGTTATGTGCCAATTTGGAGAAATACACTTTTGGCATGACCCAGGTTCAGTATCTGGGATACATTATTGATAAACAGGGGGTGGATGTGGATCCAACCAAGATCCAAGTCATTCAGGATTGGCCCTCTCCAACCACTCTAACAGAGCTCTGAAGCTTTCTATGTTTTGCCAACTGTTGGGATTTTGTCATATCACTTGGTCCTTGAGTCAAGTCACCAAGGGAGGAATGAAAGAAACATTCTTTTGGTTTAAATCTCAACAAAATGCATTCACAGAGTTGAAAGATGGCCTCTGCTCGGCACCAGTGCTCACATTGCCAGACTTGCAACAACCATTTGAGGTCAAGACAGATGCCTCTGACTATGCTATTGGGGTAGTCCATACTCAACATGGGCATCCAGTGGCATATCATAGTGAGACACTTTCAGACATAGTCCAGAAGTATCCCAATTATGACAAAGAGATGTATTCCATTGTGAAGGCCTACTGACAATGGAAACATTACATTTTGGTGAAGGAAATGGTCATCCACACAGGCCACCGACCCCTCCAGTTCATATAGACCAAAGGGAAATTATATAATGATCACCATCAGAAGTGGTCCACGTACCTGCAACAGTTCCATTTGAATATCAAGTATAAGAAGGGCAGCACCATTAATGTTGCAGATTGCCTCAGTCGACCACCAATCATGGCATTAACCACCGTGCTCAACTCTTGTGGGCACGAGACTTCTGATTGGCCATTTCTCTACAAAAGTGACCCAAAATTCAACCACACATACCAAACACTCTTGGAGGGTCGGCACGTTCCATATTTTCACCTCCAGGATGCCCTGTTATGCCACCTAGGTCACCTTTGTGTTCCTTCAAGTGAGCATGCCAAGATGATTTGGGAAGCACACTACAATCGGGTTGTTGGGCATTTTGGGGTTGAGAAAATGGTGGCAATACTGCAGAAGTATTTCCATTGGCCGAATCTTCAACGGGATGTCGGGAAGTACATCAGATCATGCACTGCTTGTGCCATTGTCAAACCGACCGTCAAGAAGCAAGGCCTCTATACCCCGTTGCCTACCCCTAGTCGACCTTGGGAATCCATATCCATGGATCACATGTCAAGCCTTCCTTCCACTAAGCATGGAAATGATTGTGTTTTATTGGTCATCGATAGGTTCTCCAAGATGGCCATTATGGCGGCCTGCAAGAAGAATATCACAACAAAAGCCACTGCTAAACTCTTCTTTGAACAAGTGTGGGTAAACTTTGGGATCCCACAGACTATCATCTTAGATTGGGACAGCAGGTTCCTTAGTACATTTTGGTCCAGTCTCTGGTCGATGCTGGACACCAAACTCACTAAGTCCAAAGCCTTCCATCCTCAAACTGATGGCCAAACAGAGGTTGTCAACAGGATGATTGTACACATTCTACAAATGTACAACTCAAAGTATCCATGCACATGGGATGAGAGCCTCCCCTATGTTCAACATAGGTACAACCAGGCTCTCCATAGCTCGACTGGCCATAGCCTTTTCAGGTGGGCTTGGGATTCCAGCCACTATGTCCCATTGATGTGGCCATGCCATTTGCAGCTACTCACACAGATTCGGCTCATGTCTAGTCCAAAACAAATAAGGAAAACAACTTCATTGAGCATATACAACATATTCCCCAGCAGGTCCATGACATTCTGGAGAAATCAAATGCCAAGTACAAGCAGTGACATGATCAACATCGAGTGCCACACAAGCTTCAGGTGGGCAACAAAGTCTAGTTGCATTTGCAAAAGGAACGCCTTATCAAAGCCTATCAGAAACTTAGACCACTCTGATATGGTCCTTACATGATTACCAAGGCTATGGGAGACAATGCATTTGAGCTCAGCATTCCCCCATTCCTTAGCCTGCACCCAGTGTTCAATGTGGACCACCTTCAGCCATACTTTCCACCATTACTAGACACATCTGACATTGCATAACAGCTCACACCCACAGAGTTAAATCCAGATTGCATGGAACAAGCTGCAACTGATCAGATCATGGACACACAGATCAAGCACACTCACCAGCAGCATATCCAATTGTATCGAGTTGTCAAAGCTGGCCAACTCCTTCATCAGGGCAAGTGGCTCACCAAGGACCAAGTTCAACAGAAGTTTCCTTATCTCATGGAGGAACTCAACGCAATGGGGACCATTGCTTCCTAAGGGGGGAGGAATGATCTAGGTGCATATTGGCGGCTACCCGCCAAGTCCACTTGGACCCCCACCATTATTTCTTTCATCTTTTCAGTTTCCTTAATTACAACACAATTTACTATTTTTAGCGGTTTTTCGGGTCCTAAACTTTCGGAGTCGTTTTGAGGCCCTAAACGATGTTTTTTGGGAAACCTGAGAGCAACATGGGTCCATGGATTGATGTTGCTATTCCCAAAGTTGTATTTCTCGAATAGATCTTTCTAACAAATATTGTACGCGTCAAACGGAGATCGTATGCCAAAGTTATGACCCCGGGAAGTTGATGTACCAATTTACCCAAACGGGACCCACAGTTTGGTGTTTCATCTTCTAGGGTTAGGTTTTTGGATGTTTAGGGTTTTCCCATGGTTCTCCACAATAAATAGGCCTTCAAGCCTCATTGTAACACAGTTTAGAGGCATGTAGTCGCCACATCTCTTCTCAGTGATAAGCTACCATTGCCCTAGCTGGTTTATTTCCATTGTTGTTTCTAAGCATATTTCAGTATTTTACATTAATGAAATGAAGTATTATTTCCATTGCATCTCTATGTTTAGGGTTATCTTTGTAATTTTTTGCGTTCCTATTGTTGTTTCTAAGCATATTTCAGTATTTTACATTAATGAAATAAAGTATGATTTCCGTTGCATCTCTATGTTTAGGGTTATCTCTGTGATTTTTTGCGTTCCTATTTAAATCCAGATCAATATCCTCCATAATCATTAGATTGGGGCTTCTTAATTCCATCAAAGTGTCATCACATAACAATTGGAATAAACAATAATATATTCTGGGTCTTTATCCTACCCCTTTGGGTCTAAATCCCACAACTTGGGCACTTAACCCCCAAAATAATCTTTTCATGGGTTATCTCCACACAAACCCAATACCTAAGGGGTTGTGGGAGTACCTCCCAAGCTACTCATCTCAATAGCATGCATGGCACTTTAAATTCTACATTCATTTACTTAATTCCAAAAAAAACAAGGCCCTCACTCTTTTGGTGATTTCTAACCTATTTCATGTTGCAATTTCATTTATGAATTAATCTCCAAGACCATAGTGATGAGGATAAAACCATTATTTAGCTATGTTATTTCAAAAGAAAAATTTGGGTTTCTTCAAGATTGCTAGATTTAGGATGTTGTACCTTTGGCTCAAGAAACACTACACTTGATCAAGTCCAAGGATCTATTGGCCATCACTCTTAAAATTGACCTATCGAAGGCTTATGATCGAGTAAAATATACTTTTTTCTTCCTTTGTCTAATTAATTTTGGTTTAAGTAGCAAATTTGTAAATTAGATAATGGTTTATATAACCACAACAAACTTCACAATTCTTATTAATGGAAGGATTTTTCCCTTCTTCAAAGCATCAAGATGCTTGCATCAGGGTTGTCCATTTTCGCCCCTAATTTTTTTGTTGGTAGCAGAAGCTTTGAGCAATCTAGTTAAGGAGGTTATTTCCAAAGTTGAATTTAGAGGAGTTTGAATATTTGAGGCTATCCTTTTCACACATATTCTATTCGTAGATGTTGTTCTTCTCATTCTGTTTGGATCTCTTAGTATCATTTCCACTCTCTCTTGAATTCTAGAGAGATTCAAACTTGCCACGGGTATGCAAATAAATCAGGAAAAAATTACCATATCATTATAGAAACTATATGGGATGGTCATAACAGGATTGTTTGATTCTTTTCACTTCAAGCAAAATGACTTCCTCAAAGGCTTAAAATACCTAGGCTTTCACTTAAAGCCAAAAGTGTATATGTTGGTTAATTGGCTTTGGTTGGTAAAGAAGGTGGAAGTGGTGATAGGAATATGCGTCAATAATTTACTATCGAGGGGTGGTCATCTTATCCACATTAAGTCAATTATAAAAAGTATGGCTATGTTCTAGTCATCTATTTTCCAGATTCCTAAAGGTATTATTAACAAGATTAAGAAAATATATTATCGTTTCTTATGGGCGGTTTGTCGTCCCATGGACGGGATTTCCCTAGTCAAATGGACTACTATTGATAAACCCAAACTAATGAGGGAGTTAGGGATTGAAAATTCCATCCATCTTTGGAAAATATATTGGCATTATGATACAAGTATTGTCCTTGATGGCAACTCTATAGGTCCACTTAGTTTTGATAAGAGGCTAACAGGAATATTCAAAGGAAATAGGGCAGTAGTACAGAGGATCAAGAAGATGGAACTAAGGTCTATTGATCAGAATAAAGAAGTTGGAGGAATAATATGATGTAAGAGCAATTTAAGAGATACACACAGGTTCAGTTCGTCCAAGCAGCATATACACGCAGGTACTCAAAACGTAAATAGCGTATAACGTACACACACACTCCCACAAAAGGAAAAGTGTGTACATGCTCAAAACTATTGTTTTGGTCCAAGGTATTTGGTCCAAGGTATCTTTGGACCATGATATTGACCCTAGGTACTTAGTCCAAGGTATTCGGTCCATGGTATTTGATCCAAGGTATTGGTCCTACGTGGATTTGGTCCATGGTATTGAGAAAGGCCAAAAACTATATAAAGAAGAGAGGATCATAAGGCCAGATGTGAAAGTGAATAAGATTGTAAGGAATACTTCTATCTGAAGTATATTTTATGTTGCACAGTTATTCTTGGGACTAGATCTGAAATATTTATGTGCACCTTAAGTTCAATATTGGATTGGGATCATGAGACCTGAAATGACTTATTCTTGAATGATCTGATATTGGTTGAGGCTAGATCTGATGTTTTTCATTTGTTTTATTCGTTATCTATCATGATCTGGGTTGGTCTAAAGTTTGGAATTGCAGCAAAATTCTAAGTCAATATTTGCAGATCTGTACACAAGTTTGTCTCAGCGAAAGAGCGTATACACGTAGGTTCTATTCTTTCAAGTAGCGTATACAAAAGAAAGGCTTGATGTTCAGAGATGACTGATCTATCAGACCAGTATTGTTGATTTATTGTTGTTGTTATTTTACCATTGTTTGTCAATGAAGTATTCTTAGATTTGAATGCAAATCTGAATGCATAAGGAGGTTGATATTTGATTGATTGTATAAGTGATAAGAAGTGTTTTATGTTTGCTACCTGTGTAAAGTTTTGTAAGTTGACAGTAGATGTTCAGTACACTCTTGGTTGGTATAGTTTGTGATTCAGATATTTTATGATTTAGAATCTTTAGAGGTATACGCTAGTTGGGCTGACGGAAGTAGTGTATACACATAGGTTTTCTTCATTTAAGTTGCGTATACAGTCTAACACATGAATTTTTGAGGTTTCAGTTGGTTCTAAATGTTGATACAGGTTTCTGGGTTCAGCATAGTGTTCTGATGACAATGATTTGATTGTTTCAGATTAACTGCATGTTGGTTGATGAAGTTTGAGTTTCTAAATTTCTGATGGGTTAATGATGAGTCAAGATCTTCATATGTCTTGATATGTTCTAGGAGCATCCAGTCTGAAAATCCATGAAACTTGGTCCCTGGTGGAAGAGTGGAGTTTTTTGTAGGCTGGCACCTACATACCAGTAAACATATTGGCTAGTACAAGAGCTAGGGGGTTGTAGCTCCCTTCCAGTAGAAGCTGGAGAATGAAAGAGGTTGTAACCTTCTGTAGGTAGAAGCCTGCGTACTAGTATGAGCTTACACTAGTACAAGATTGTAAATAGATTTTCTTATTATTAGAAGAAGACAGAGACGATAGTAGCAGGTGGTTTTCACCCACATTGGGTTTCCACCTTAAATCTTGGTGTTCATGTGTGTTTATTATGTGTAATGGTTTAATATGTTTATACTGCACATGGTTATTGTTTAATGATTGATGAAGTACTGATGCACTAATTAAAGATCAACATATGATGAATTAATTGAATCATAAGTTTACTGCATAAACTTCGGTTGCCTTAAAGACAGTTGTGTGTACATGCTAGTTCCCCTCTCTAAAGTAGTGTATATAAATTTGATTATGAAAAAGAAAAATTCTTGACCCGATAACACTGATTCAACCACCCTCTCAGTATTAATTGGTATCAGAGCAGGTCCTTCAGAAGAAGCTTGATCGCTTGAAGGAAGATCCATCAAGATGAATAATCATGAAAGCATGGGATCCATCAGACCGCCAATCTTGAATGGGAGCAACTTTGTTTATTGGAAAATAATAACCACAACCTATCTACAATCTCTTGGAACAGATGTCTGGGAAATTGTGGAAGGAGGATATAAATTTCCAACAGCAATTCCTACAAACATGGTAGGTAAAACGAAATATGAAACCAATGCCAAAGCTATCAATACTTTATTGGGAAGTTTGTCACAATTAGAGTTTGTCAAAGTTATGCATCTCAAATCATCCAAAGAGTTATGGGACAAAATCATTCAGAGCTACGAAGGAGACTCTCAAGTAAAAAGTGTTAAGCTTCAAACTCTCATAATTCAGTATGAAACTCTTAAGATGCATAGTGATGAGAATATAGTTGGTTATTTCTTACGTATAGATGAGGTTGTTAATTGTATGAAGAATCTGGGTGAAGAAATAAAGGAAGTTACGTTAGTTGAGAAAATTTTGAGATCCTTGTCTGCTAAATTTGAATCAAAAGTGTCTGCCATAGAAGAAAAACAGGATCTGCAGAATATCACTATGACACAGCTTCACAGAATCCTAACTGCTTTTGAGATGAGAAAAGGAGGTCCATCAGATATGAGAGAAGTCACATTTAAAGCTTCAGCAAGAGGAAAAGAAAAGGGAGAACACAATGAATCAAGACACATTTTAGAAGAAGAAGATGAGGTAAATTTTTTCAAGAAGATTCAACAGGGTTCTAGAAGGTTCAGAGGTAAGCTACCTTTCAAATGCTTTGCTTGTGGCAGAGTCAGTCATTATGATGTCAGATGTCTTCATAAAGATAAATATGAAAAAGAAAAGGAATATGCAAAAGGGAATAGGAAACAAGTTGTAAATAGAATGAGTTGCTATACTCATGAAGACAACGATGGTTTATCTAATAGTTATGAAGATGAAACTGGTCAAGATTACAGACTTCTCATGGCTTATGATAACGATGATTTTGGGATAGTTTAGAATAGGATAGTGATGGTTTATCTAATAGTAATGATTATAGACTTCTCATGGCTTATGACAATGATGATTTTTGGGATGCTTTAGAAGAGGAAAACTTTCATAAAGAAATCTATAAACTCAAAATATGTTTAGAAGAAAATAATATGATCGTAGATACCTTGACATACCAACTTTCTGAAAAAGAAAAACACAATGAAAAACTAGAATGTGAAATTGTGGGTCTAAGAAAAGATCTTGAGAAAACAAAATCTCTCAATCCTAGATTTGCTAAAGGATCTGAAACTTTAAATGAAATTATCAAAGTTCAGCATTCTCCTCTGATAAAGACAGGTCTTGGATATACTAAAGAAGCATCTCAATCACAGAAGCCATCAACATCCACCAAAAGCTATCTTGATGCAGCAAATACCAATGAACAATATGACAATCATCTGCAAAGGCATAAAGTTGATCACCAGGTAAATCATACTCAATTTTCTCCAAGGATGAATATCAATAGAAGCCACAACCAACCTCAGGCAAATCATACTCAATTTGCTCCAAAGATGAATGTCAATATAAACTATAATCAACAGATAAATAGATTCGATAGTCGTAGAAACTTCTTTAATGGGCAATGTTTTTCATGTCATAATTTTGGGCACAAAGTTGCTCAATGTGTTGCTTAAAAAACCATCATGACTAGAGAAGCACAAAATCAAAGGAATGTAACAGGGATCAAGAGAAGTTCCTATAATAGCTTTTCTCCTCTTGAAAATGAAATAGAATTCTCAATTGTAACAACTTTGGTCATGAAGAATCTAAATGCAGGAGCAAATTTCGGCAAACACCTCAAAAGTAGAAAACGCCATTAAATCCCAAGATATGGAGAAGGAAAGAATCTCAAACAGAAAGATGTGGTATAGCCTTGTATGCAAAAGGACAATAAAATCAGTGGTACATCGACATTGGATGCTCCAAACATATGATAGGTGACAAAGAGAAACTTCACTCATATAATGCCTTAGAAAAGGAAAAGAATGTCTCATTTGGAAATGACGCTCGAGATTTCATAAAAGGTAAAGTTTCTATTTTCCTAAAAGAAAAGGTTAAAGCTAGACATGTTATGTATGCAGATGATTTAAAGAAGAACCTATTGAGTGTCAGTCAAATGTGTGATCAAGGAAATGAAGTGGTATTTCGATCAAATAGATGTGTTGTTCGTGAACTTGATACAGGAGAGATGGTGATCAAAAGTACAAGAAATAACAACTTATAAATACTCAAAGGAGGACAACAACAGTGTTATCTAAGAAAAAAAGATGAAAATTGGTTGTGGCATAAAAGATTTGGACATCTAAGCTTTTCTCAAATAAGAAAAGAATGTAGACTCAAGGTTGTTCGTGATCTTCTAGATATCAGTATCCCAGAAAATACAATATGAAGACCATGTCAAATTGGTAAGCAAACCAGAGTTCACTTCATGGAAAAGGAATGGTCATCTAGTAAGTCTCTTGAACTTATCCATACTGATTTATGTGGACTAACAAGGAAAAAGTCACCTTGTGGAGAATAATACTTTATTTTGTCCATTGATGATTTTTCCAGAATGTGTTGGATAGGTCTTCTAAAGCACAAAGATGAAGCATTTGAAAAGTTCCAAGCCTTCAAAGCTTTGGTTGAAAATGAATCAGATCGAAAAATCAAATGCCTCAAATCTAATCGGGGAGGGGAATTTATATCGAATGAATTCTTTGACTTTAGTTAACAACATGGAATAAAAAGGGAATTCCATTGCAAGAACACCTCAGCAAAATGGTGTAGTTGAAAGGACGAACATAACAGTTCAACAAATGGCTCGAGCCATGCTAGATGAATTTGGAACTCCTGCAACCTTCTGGGTTGAAGTTGCATTTGTTGTCGTGACTATTCTCAACAAAGCAAATGTTTGGGTAAATAGAACTCAAACTCCACATGAACTTTGGTATGGTAAGACTCCTACTATAAAATACTTTAAATTTTTTGGAAGCAAATGTTTTATCAAAAGGACTGATGAAAAAATTGGTAAGTTTGAACCTAGAGCAGATGAAGGGATTCTTCTTGGTTATTCTTCCAGAAGTAAAGGATATAAATGTTATAATAAAAGACTTGGGAAAATTGTCGAAAGCATTGATGTTGTAGTTGATGAAGCATGCAGAAATCCAAAATAGATAAAATCAATAGAAGATTATGAAAATGAGGAAGATGGGGATTACTTTCCCACATCAAATCAAAATTATATTGAAGAAGAAACCAATTAAGCACCAAAAGAAGATATAATGGTAGAATAAAAGACTCCGTCCAGGTATGTTCAAAAAAATCATCCAGAAACTCAAATTTTAGGAGAAAGGGAGGCTGGTGTACAGACATGAAGAACTATTACAGGGACCTCAAGCTATCTAGCATTACTATCCTCCACCAAACCTCAAAATGTAAATGAATCATGCAAAGATGAATGTTGGGCAAGGCCATGGATGAAGAACTTGAGCAAATTGAAAAGAATGACACTTGGGAATTAGTTCCTAGACCTCATGATAAAAATATTATAGGAACTAAATGGATATTCAAGAACAAGCTGAATGAAAATGGATCTCATTAGAAACAAGGCCAGACTTGTTTGTAAAGGGTATGCTCAACAAGAAGGTATAGATTTTGAAGAAACTTTTGCACCTATTGCTAGACTCGAAGCCATAAGAATGTTTCTTGCTCTTTCCAGTTTTCGAAAATTCAAAGTATACCAAAAGGATGTAAAATCATCCTTCCTTAATGGATATTTAGAAGAAGAAGTTTATATTGAACATCCAGAAGCATTCATTCTTGGAAATGATGCAAAACTTGTATGCAAACTTAAAAAGGCTCTCTATGGTCTGAAACGGGCTCCAAGGGCTTCGTATTACCACCTTGACAAATATCTACACCAACAAGGTTTTACAAAAGGTTCTGCGGATAGCAATTTATATATAAAAATTGAAAATGATAAATTGCTAATTATTATTGTTTATGTTGATGATATCATTTTTGGTAGCAATGAAGAATCCATGAGTTAGATTTTTGCTTCAGTAATGCAGCAAGAATTTGAAATGTCCTTGCTTGGTGAACTTACCTATTTTCTTGGTCTACAAGTTTAGCAAACTAAAGATGGTATTTTTCTTTCACAAACCAAATATCTCAAGCAGATATTTAAAAAGTATGGAATGGAAGATTCTAATCCTGTATGTACTCCAATGGTAATAAGATGTCGTCTCAGTTCAAATGATGAATCAACAACAGTACATCAACCAACTTACATATCCATGATTGGTAGCCTACTTTATATAACAGGTACCCAACTTGACATCATGCATGCAGTAGGAATAGTTGGAAGGTTCCAAGCAAATCCAAAGGAATCACACCTTCAGGCAGTCAAAAGAATTTTAAAATATCTTCAAGGAACTTAGGACTTTGGACTATGGTATCCTAGAGATGCAGATCTTACTCTTCATGCATATACAAATGCAGATTGGGCAGGAAGTGTTGATGATAGAAAAATCACTAGTGGGGGTGCATTCTATATGGGTTCCAGGTTAGTGTCTTGGTTTAGCAAGAAACAAAGTTCAATTGCTTTATCTACAGCTGAAGCAGAATATGTGGTTGTTGCATCTTGCTTCACACAACTACTTTGGATGATGCAAACTTTGTAAGACATTCAGATCACATGTACTCCACCCATATCCATTCTATATGGTAATACAAGTGCCATCAGTATTTCAAAGAATCTAGTCATGCACTCCAAGACCAAGCACATACCCATCAAGTACCATTTTCTACGAGAACAACTGCTTCAACAAAAGGTCAAATTGGAGTATGTCCCCTCCAAAGAACAAGTTGCTGATATATTCACTAAACCACTGCTTAGAGAAACATTTGAATATCTTAGACAAAATTTGGGAGTTGTTGCTGCATCATCCTACTGTTTTTGAAAGGAAGTTTACTACACGCTAATTTCATGAAGTCTATACGCAGGTACATGCGAGAAAAGCGTGTATATGTTTTTCTAACAAAAAAAACAATGGTAGCACAGGTTCAAGGGGAGCGTTCACATTTCACATTGTTGGCATTATGGTTGCTGAACTCAGCTATTTCTTAGTTGCATTAGTCATTAGTGCGATATAACTTCTTCTGTCATGGTCTATATTTCAATAATTTATATTGATCATATGATGTAATTTATTTCCCCAATATCCTTGGGATGGATGATGTAATAATTTTTGTATTTCTGTCATGTATAAACTTTGTTATATCCCCACGTGGTTGGGCATATGATTCAAATATGGTGTATCCCCACTTGGTTGGGTGATTGATGTATGTATGAGTTCGTGGTCATAGGGAGGTCATACTCACTTTGTTGAGTTATAGTGTCATGTTATTATATTGAATCATCTCTCTATAGACTCGGCATGTACTCAGGGGGAGTATGGATAGCATCATGCAAAGGAGGAGAGTAGAGTGGCCTGACCTTTGCCCTTGATGTCAAAGGGGGAGAGTATTTTGGTATTTTGGTGTTGTATGGTATCTCTAATAGTCTTTATAGCTTGCAGTAATCAACACCATCATGGTTTCCATCAAGTCCAAAGGGGGAGATTGTTGGCATTATGATACAAGTATTGTCCTTGATGGCAACTCTACAGGTCAACTCAGTTTTGATAAGAGGCTAACAGAAATATTCAGAGGCAATAGGGTAGTGGTACAGAGGATCAAGAAGATGGAACTAAGGTCTATTGATCAAAATAAAGAAGTTGAAGGAAGAAGATGATGTAAGAGCAGTTTAAGAGATACACGTAGGTTCACTTAGTCGAAGAAACATATACACGTAGGTACTCAAAACAGAAATAGCGTATAACATACACACGCACTACCACAGAAGGAAAAGCGCGTACATGTTGAAAACCATGGTTTTGGTCCAAGGCATCTTTGGACCATGATATTGACCCTAGGTATTTAGTCTGAGGTATTCGATCTGTGGTATTTGATCCAAGGTATTGGTCCTAAGTGGATTCAGTTCATGGTATTGAGAAAGGCTAAAAACTATATAAAGAAGAGAGGATCATAAGGCCAGATGTGCAAGTGAATAAGATTCTAAGAGATACTTCTATCTGAAGTATATTTTATGTTGCAGGGTTATGTTTGGGACTAGATCTAAAATATTTATGTGCACCTTGAGTTCAATATTGGATTAGGATCATGAGACCTGAAATGACTTATTCTTGAATGATTTGATATTGCTTGAGGCTAGATCTGATGTTTTGCATCTCTTTTATTCGTTATCTATTATGATTTGGGTTTGTTTGAAGTCTGAAATTGCAGCAAAGTTTTGAGTTAATACTTGCAAATATGTACGCAAGTTCATCTCGGCAAAAGAGTGTATACACACAGGTTCTGTTCTTTCAAGTAGCGTATACAAAAGAAAGGCTTGATGTTCAGAGATGACTGATCTATCAAATCAGTATTGTTGATTTATTGCTGCTGCTATTTTACTATTGGCTATCAATGAAGTCTTCTTAGATCTGAATGTAAATATGAATGCATAAGGAGGTTTATATTTGATTGATTGTATAAGTGAGAATAAGTGTTTTTTGTTGTCTGCCTGTGCAAAGTTCTATAAGTTGATAGTATATGTTCAACACACTGCTGGTTGGTACAAATTGTGATTTAGAGATTTTATGAGTCAGAATCTTTAGAGGTATATGATGGTTGGGCTAAAGGAAGTAGAGTATACACGTAGGTTTTCTTCATTGAAGTAGTGTATACAGTTTGACACATGAATTTTTGAGGTTTCAATTGGTTCTGAATGTTGATATAGGTTTCTCAGTTCAACATAGTGTTCTGATGATAGTGATATGATTGTTTCAGATTAACTGCATGTTGGTTTATGAAGTTTGAGTTTCTAAATTTCTGATGGGTTATTGATGAGTCAAGGTCTTCATATGTCTTGATATGTGCCAGGAGCATTCAGTATGAAAATTCATGAAACGTGGTCCCTGGTGGAAGAGTGGAGTTTTTTGTAGGCTAGCACCTATGTACTAGTAAACATATTGGCTAGTACAAGAGCTAGGAGGTTGTAGCTCCCTTCTAGTAGAAGCTGGAGAATGAGAGAAGGTTGTAACCTTCTGTAGTTAGAAGCCTGTGTACTGGTATGAACCTGCACCAGTACAAGATTGTAAATAGATTTTATTATTATTAAAAGAAGACAGAGACGACAACAACATGTGGTTTTCACCCACATTGGGTTTCCACCTTAAATCTTGGTGTTCATGTGTGTTGCTTATGTGTAATGGTTTATTATGTTGATACTACACATGGTTACTGTAATGATTGATTAAGTACTGATGCACTAATTAAAGATCAACATATGATGAATTAATTGAATCATAAGTTTACTACATAAATATTGGTTGCCTTAAAGACAGTTGCGTGTACACGCTAGTTCCCCTCTCTGAAGTAGCGTATATAAATCTGATTATGGAAAAGAAAAATTCTTGATCTGATAATACTAATTCACTCCCCCTCTTAGTATTATTTCCAACAAAATATTTATTAGCAAAGAGCCTATGGAAAATGTTAAATGACAGAGCTATTTGCGGAAGATCCTTAAGAAGAAAATAATTTGCAGGAAAGTTTATTATTGAATGGATGAGGGTCCCTTCGAAGGCAGCTATGAACTCCTTAATAGTTTGGAGAACTCTCTCTAGTACTTTTCCAACCATTGGTAATTATATAGCTTGGAATATTAGGAATAGTAGAAGTGTTATATTAGGCATGGACCCTTGGTTGGAGTTGGAGAAAATTATAGGCTCTTTGAGATCACTTTATCCATGCTTCACGAAGCTAGTTTTCTTACCCTATTAGATGTTCGCTCTCAAAATGGGAAAGAATGGGGCACTCAAGCTTGGAAATCAATTGCTAAAATTGGATTTATAGATGAAAAAATTGGTGAATGGACCTCTTATGTTTCTTTATTAGATTCCTCCATGATCTAAATTTCGAAGGAATGTGGAAACTCCCTTATTTAGACAAAGAATCCTACCTTTGGTTCTTTCTCGGAAAAATTAGGGTGCCAAGCCCAAATTGAGGATGACCTTGATGGAGTTTCCAAATGGTGGTGGTGATTCATTTGGAAACAAAAATCTCCTCTTAAGTGCAAATTGGTGCTATGGTAAGCACTTGATAACATATTATTGGCCTAGGAAGAAACTGTAAATCACCTTTTCGCACAGTGTTCTTATGTCAGTCAAGTATGGTCCCAAATTAGAACTATTCTAAGACCTACTTTAGCATTGTGGGATAAAATGATATTAGAGGATTATAATAAGGATTGGGCAATGAACAATTATGTACATGATTTCTTGTGTTTCCTACATCCTTTGTTCATGGCATTTAGTGGGCCCAGAATATGGCCATGTTTTAGGACAAATTGATTCCTTTAATTGTTGGATCTATTGAATATACTTGTACAATTATCAAATTTGAAACCAAGAGGAGGAAACCTAGGGTGCCTATAATCCCTAATTTGGAAGTAGGAGTGCCATGGCGCTTCTTTGACAATTATAATGGTACCTTGATAGTCATTTCAAGGAAACTTGAGAGATGAGCAGAATGACTTGTAACCCTGATTTTAAAATCCTTCTTGATTAACAAAATACCTTACCTTTCCCCATTTATGTTCTCTTGATAAATTGTCAAAATTTCACCACGTAAAATTTTTGTACATTATTATTATTTTTGCCATTATTTCTTCGCTATGAATTATTTATACAATCACTAAATAAAAAAAAGTGGTATCAAAGCACTAATCAGAGTAAGGTAATAGAAGAACACTTACTGCAAGTTTGCAATCCCAATCTTCCAAAAGGAATCCACATTTTTTATCTAGAGCCCAAGTCAAGTTGTGTGCAGAGGAGAAAGGTCTAGTAGATTATATACAATTGTCGATGTGAAGGAATCTCTCAAGTTTTGTTCATGCTAGTTCCTCCAAAGTCAAACAAAGCCAACGTACTACATCTATTGTTCCAACACATAGATAGTATCAAACCTCCATAAATTTGTAGCTACAAAGGTGCTTGTGGAAGTTGAGCCACTAGAAATGAGAATAATGGTTAGGTAAACGAATAATGGGAAGAGAGCACAACTAGCCACCCAAACTAATCATGACCACTTAGAGGTTGAGTCATGTTTGTTGTGAGACCATGTTATGTATCCAAATAAAAAATAACATAGAAATATAAGAAAAGATAGATCAATTACTAGATAATAAGCCACTTCAAGGGGGTAACCTCCATTTACATCACATAAATCAACAATTTTTGAATGATTCAAATGAAAATACCTCCTTGGTATATATAGGAGTCTAAGGGGTAAAAATATAATTAGGGCCTACATAACAGTAATAATGTAAGGAGGCAACAATAACAATAGTGGGCTTTTATGGGGCACAACAATATCAATATGGGGGATATATTAGTATTATAGGGACCTAACATGCCTCTCTCATTCAAAAAGAGTTGTCCTCAACGCTTGAGTAGTTCTTCATGCTTCTGAATAAAATACTCATTCTCCCATGTGGAGTCTTTAACAGGTAAGTTCTTCCACTTAATGAAATATTCTAAAATTGATTTATTGTGTAGATGTTGGATTCTTGTTTTTTTTATTGCTTCAGGCTTTAATATCATTTTTCCTTCCTTGTCAAGTTCTGGAAATATAGTTTGAGTTGGTAGTTTTTCACCTATAACCTTATCTAAGCATGCAACATGGAAAACTAGGTGTACACGTGAAGATGTCGCCAGCTCCAATTTGTATACCATAGTACCAATATTTTGCAACACCTTGTAAGGGCCACATTACTTGGGTGATCATTTATTATCCATCTTAGCTTGATTGAGGGACATTTTCTTGTATGGTTATAGCTGTAAAAATACTCAAACTCTCACATCAAAACTTCTTTCACTATGATGTTGCTCTTCCTATTGTTTCATTCAATAATGTGCCAGAGTCAAGTTATCCTTTGGGAGTTGGAGAACCTTTTGTTGATGCTCGATGTGATCTTACATTGCTTGAACCTTAGAATTTTATCTTAAATACAATGTGATGGATGGTGGATGATATCCATAAAGCTCCATAAATGGGGTCATTCATGTTGTGGTATGGAAGGAAGTGTGCAATTCCGAAAAAACATTGTGTTTAAATTGGGAGCTCTTACATAGATATAAGCGATCTTTGTACCACGGGAATCATTTTTCCAAATAAATGTACCAAATTCACTAGGGTCTTGCTGCAAATTTTGAATGAGTTTCCATACATCTTCATCATTATTCCATTCATATTGTGCTTAAGTTATCCAATCAGGTTGAATAATAAAAATGGCATATAGAAAGGGCAATGCATTTGCATCACTTCTTGAGAGTGCATTGCAAATCCTCCATGAAATCCCTCATTCACTTTATGAGTTTCGCCTTCTACATAACATAACAACAAACTACCACCGGGTCCTTCCAGTAGAGTTGACCATTAGATATGACATACTTTTGAGCTTGCACTCTTAGAGTCTTGTATTTATATTTATCCATCCCTAGTGGACACCTCAAGAATAAAAGATAATAGATGATGTTCTTATACCAGGGTGATCCCTCATATTTAGCATAGATCTTTTGCTCCGATGTTTTAATCTCGTTCTACTGAATTGTTGGGGATGACATCCCCCCACGACATGTTTTGGGGCTCAAAGCCCAAGTTTTGACTTGATATTGTTGTAAAGACTCCGCGAGGTGAGGGCATGGAGCGCAAAATGTATGCTAGAGTCATAGGATTGTCCACCCTAAGTTTTGAATGTAATGTCAGCCTACCCATGGTCCGCGAACCATGGGATTGTATAAATAGAGTGAGGCTCTAAGTTGTAAAGAAATCTAATCTAATCTAATGGAGAATGGGAATGAAAGGTCTTAGAGATTAAGTCGAAGTGCGAAGTGTGTCTTGGGTCGTAGAGTAGGAAAAGGATCTACAACTGAGTGCATAGAGGCCTAGTAGAGTCCGCGGCTGAGTGCACAGACCCCTGCAGCTGAGTGCGCAGGGTGGAGTTGAGTCTGTAATCGAAGAAGAGATTAATAAAGAAAGGTTTTATTACCAATTATGTGTATCTGTTCTGAGTTATTACATATTTGATATCATTTTCCAATATATTGTTTCTTTACTTCGCACACTTGTATCAATTGTGAATATGGTTAAGTATAAATGAAAGCATACAGATAAGCTAAGCTAATCAACTGATATTAGATTACTAGTAAGGACTTGGATAATAATATTGGTTGGTCCCCAAGTAGGGTTGCGCGAAGGCAGCATCTCAAGCTACGAGGTACAGGTAAGTGTGCCTAGTGACATGCGCACAGGGTCGAACCTTGGACCACTTGAACTCATCAGACATCTCTAGGGTGTAGAAACCTGGTTCTAACACCCTCCCATACTACTTCGGGTGAGACCTCAATTTGTGCTCCATGGACTATTGCCAAAAGGGCCAGTAGTACCGGGATTTGTTTGGCTAAATCACCTCTGAACCTAGGTTAGGCCCCAACAAGCCAATAAATGGTTCCGTTTCCGGGACTGGGATCTGCATAAGGGATGTATAATGTCGTGTCACTGGAATCCGATAAAGAAATAAATTGAAAAGTGGTTAGACAGAAAGATTCACAAGTTTGCGGCGCAGGAAAATAGGAATCCACGAGTATCAAAGGAACAATGGTTAGAGCACGACGTGTATACGAAAATCCATGAAATTTTCTTTGCATCCTTCCCCTCTGAGTTGTACGAGTGGATCGCAAAGTTAGAAAACAGTCAAGGAAGGTGTAGGCTTGACAAACTAATCGTGTGGACTCCAGAGTTGGTGCGCAGACTAGAAGCATCGGAAGATAAGATCGTGCGCATTGTGGACCATTGGCTCGATCGGATAATAGGAGGGTTTATCACTGAGTTCGTGGTAGATATGGCAATCAACTGTAATGAGGCGGAACAACGCTTCCTCAAAGGACCACGATGTAAATAAATTAAATCTTTGAACACTTGGATTAAAATGCTAATGTGTGAAAAGTGGGTTATGCGAATAAATTGATGTTTGTGGTCATGTGAAGTGGGAGGATCTATAGAAATGAGGGTAGCGCAGAGATAGAAAATAGCCCCTTGAGTTTTCCTCGATGAGAAAGAGAGGAAGAGCTCACGAAAGTTTCATCGAGAAGCGCGATCAGTCTGATAAGGCAACGAATTCCGCGCATACCACCCCCACCCACACCTCCACCCATTTCACCATCTTCAACCCCATCTCCACCCACACCACCTCCACCACCACCACAATTCAGTATGGCGAGCACAATAAAGTTGTCGGTATTCAAAAGAGTAGGGAACAAAGATCCAAACCAATTTTGGTTCATGGTAAAGGTTGTATGGGAAGCACAAGGGGTCATGGATGACAACATAAAGAAGGTAACGCTGGTAAGTGTGTTGCAGGATCGCCCACTAACATGGTACATTAAGCACTCCAATGACAATCCAAATGCAAGGATTGCAAATATCCAAGCTGCGCTGAACAAGGAATTTAGCCGACCAAAATCAGAGACACAATCGATTATCGGGTTTAAGGAAATCGTGATGCTTCCAGGCGAGACCCCCTGGGAGCAGGATCAGAGGCTGAAGGGTATGATTCACGAAGCCAACATGACCTTGACGGATGGACAACACCGCACATGGTTTGTAGCATCACTAACGCCGCATCTAAGGAAGGCATTGTCGCAACAGAAGTTATCCACCCAAGCCAAAGCTTTGGAGATTGCGATGAGACTACACGAGACTCCAATACAAGATCCTAGCGTCGGAGTCCAACAAATCCACGTGCAACTGAAAAATTTGTGTCTGGAAATGCAGAGTTTGAAACAAGATAGGACAACTCGCCCAGAGGCACGCAAGGAGGTATGGTGCATAAAATGCAAGGGACAAGGACATGATAAGGACCATTGTCCAATCTTTCTGAATTACTTGGTGGGAGGAGGGCCAATTCGATTGAGACCAGAGGCACAAGAAGGACCGAGCACGACACCCACATTATGGTGCGTGATTTTTCAGATAGGAGGAAAACATGCTACGGATAATTGTCATTTATTACAGTAGTACACGCAGACCTCCCAACAATTATTCTATAATTTCTGCAGGTCGGTAAGCCATGATGAGCGCACCTGTAGAAGCTATGAATTGATGATGGATTGGACCCCTACCTACAGGGTGCAAACCAAAATGCGAGCCCTCAATCAAAATGTAGGGATGGCGCACACTGGATTTTAGGGACACGGACGAGGTCGAGGTGGAATGGGACCAAGAAGGGGTCGTGGACAGCTCATTTGTTGCAATTGCAAAGGGCCAGGGCATCATGCCTGCAATTGTACAAATCCTACAAGAGCATCATGCTTATGTTGTACCCAATTTGATCATGAGATGGAGGACTACCCTACGCTGATAAAGGAATACTCTAGCCTCCCCCAACTCAAAACCTATAAATGATGAGGTCTGAGCCTTACGAAGAGGACCCGAATATAAACATCGTGCTTCAAAGCGGTATCACGACAAGAGATGAGAAAGGTAAGCACCCTGAAGAAAGTACGTGGGTTCGCAAGGCTCCTACTTAGGAACCTGAATTTGATTTGGACCATGCGAAGAAGACATTCATGGAAACTAAGAAGAACTTCATAGAGGCCTCCACTTCAGGTAGTAAGGATCAACTAGAACTGGAGATGGATCCTTCAATTCTCACTACCTTTCTGGAGACATGCATGAAGCCACTGTGTGACGGTAAATCGGTGAAGGGATTGCAGGAACTTATCACTAGGTGAACTGGGTTAGGATAACCGCACGTAGTATGGAAGCTTGGAAAGAACACATTGCGAATAGGAAGGGAAATGAGACTGACTGCGTAAATCAGAGAGTATGAAATGGATCAAGTAATTCTGGATCTAGGATCGAACGTGAATGTACTGCCAAAGCAGACATGGGAGCACATGGGCAGGCCCGCGTTACAGTTGTCTCCTATTCAATTGTGAATGGTGAACCAAAAGAAGATCCTAACCATGGAAAAATTGCAAGGAGTAATGGTGGATATTGAAGGTGCGAGTGTGCTTATAGACTTTGAAGTGATAGAGATTGTTGATAACAGCAATCCCTATCCTGCGCTATTGGGAATAGATTGGGCCACTGATATGAACTCAAACATAAATCTAAAGAAGCAAAAAATGATTTTTGAGAAAAATTCATTGCGCATAGTGGTACCGCTAGAACCTGTGAAAGGAACGTGCTACAGAGAACCGGTGCGCAACGATGATAGTGATGAAAATCTTGACTGTATCTACAAGATAACCGTGTGAAAGTATAACTAGGTGAATCCAACAACAAATGGCAGGATTTCGTGGGAGCGTGAAAGCTCCTTCACTTCCAATTCAGACGAAGAAATAGAACAATGGCAGATCTGGATACACGAGGTAACCACACTAAATTGCGACATGATGATAAGGTCACTATGTTGTGCAGAAATAGAGGCAAGGGATATGCCTATGTATGATGGGTTGACATTGATGGATGAATTCCTGAAAAAATTTGAAAGCAAAGTGCCAAAACAACAGTGGTTCGATGCTATGAAATGGGCACTGCATGCTACGCCCGTAAGGTGGTGGGGTACGCGTCAGTAGCAGTTTGAGGACTGGTGCAAATGCAGAAGGATGATGTGCCTATGATTTGGGAAGCCTCATATATGGATGGAAGCTAGGCATGATGGATGAAACAACCTGCGTGCCCACATTCCCAGATGGGTACAGGCGTATGGTACGCGGCCTGCACGAACGCACACCGTCTTCATAGTAGGAAACAAGATTGATAAGCAGGAATGGGCAACACAAGTGCGCGAAAAACGAAGTATGATAAGAGGAAGTGCACCAAAGATTATCTGCATGGAAGCCTTTGACAAGGTGTGTGAACTATTGAACAATTTCCACCATGTGAGATGCGTTGACTGAGATCTACACGTACTAGCGGTTCTATGGGCCTATAGGACCATGTGTAAAACCATGACTGTGAGAGCATTTTCGAAGCTGGAGTATGAAGCAGGGGTTTTAATCTTTGTGGAGCATACAAAGCTGAGTCTATGCATAGCAACACCCATAGATACGACAGTCCTCGAAGCCTACACAGAAGAAATCACACAGCTACGAGAAATAAAACATATAGGACTTGAGGAAGAAATCTGACGGGCAAACATAAGACTCTGGGAACTTAAAAAAGATTGGGTATGGCTAAGGGAGAAAAGCGCCTTGATGGATGCGAAGGTCAAGAAGCTGGAAGACGAAATAAAGGAAGCATTTCTCATCAAAAAACCAAGGATGGTAAGGCAAGGTGCCTACAATTGTACTAACAAGCTAGAGGACTATCATCATGTACTGGTTAGTCTACTACCTTGGCTTGGACTGCATATCGCCAAACGAAGTGACCGAGGTAGCATGTTGCAAGTAGTAACGTGCACGATGCCGATCCCAACAATGGAAGGTGGGGATTCTCTGCGAAACCATGGTGGAGGACAGGATGGAGCTCTGCACGGGTGGTGCGACCACCTGACTAGCCATAGGAAGAACAGTCTTAGCGCTCTAGGTAGTTTAAAGGGGGCATGGGACTATAAACTATCTTGCCTGGGAGATGTGCACAGGATCATAACAACACAGGGTTCGTGACCGGGCACAAAAGGGCTACGCTGCCGTGCGGGTTAGATGTGAAGTGACCATTGAGGTCACTATTCACGATGGGATGTGCGATTTGAGGTCACGTGGACCGGGCGATAGGTATTTAAGACATGAGTTATGGGCAAGATTTGGGAAAATGTACTGCCAAGAAAGCATTAATGGCCCAAAATTAGGGGGAATGGTCAAATTCGAATTCAAAAGGCACTATAAAACATAAAGGGATGTCCAACGAACAACACTTGGTCATTTGAGAATTCAACGTTTGAGCAGAGCACTGAGCATTGATAGCCAAGCGATAATTGAGCCCCTAAGTTTGCAAGTGACAAAATACATCCTAGATACGATGATGACCACTAAGGATGGTTTGGGAATTGAAGATGTAACCGTCGATGAGGCCACGCAGACCCAAGGACATTCCAGAAGGCGCCGGGGTTGTGACAGAAATCCCCAAATCACAACGAACACCGAGGGCCAAGAAGGATAAACAAGCCATGGGTCCAGTACATGTGTCTCTGAGGAATCCACAACACAACAAATTATCAATGGTAGAAAAGTGGAAAGTGGTCACAATAGAAATGGATGAGGAAGAGGAAGACTTGTAGGCCCTGATCACCACAGAGGAAGAAGAAGAAGACATGGAGGAGGATATCCAACCGTTATGCTCTGCAACAAAACTGCCTGCGTATGTCCCTCCGTGGAAAGGGAAGACTAAAGTGCTAAAGGATCTGGATGAAACCAAGAGTCTACTCCAAACCGTGCTCCTCCCAGACGACATTGTGTTTGAAGGCATGCACCTGGGCCACATGCCAACCGTGAAGTTCGAATACTGGGACCTCGCTGACTGTGAGAAGTTCCCCCATCTGGAGATCGAGAATCTGATGAAGTAGAACACTACGAGAGTGGTGACAATTCTACAGCCGCGGAAGTGGCTGCGTGGTGTGGAAAAGGCCGAGATTCTGAACTTACTTTGGATACTATTAGGCCCTTATACCAATAGGTGTCATATATCATGATTGACTTGATGAGCTCTGTAATATGTTCATACCTTTTCTTATTGCAAAGGTTCTCCATATTTTCAATAAAATAAAAAAAATTTAAAAATATAAAGAGGGTATACCTTAAAAGAAAAATCAAAAGGTAAAAATAATAAAAATGGTCGAAAAAATGAAAGAAAATGAACCCTAATTAAAAGAAAGACCAGGAAAGTGTGCAAGTCTAAATGCCACTACTTTTTCACTTTGTGTAATAAACAATTGTGTGCAGCTTGTCATTTATGCCACAATTCTTGAATAGCCAAACAGTTTAAACATGGCTAATTTATGTTTCAATTTCATGTTATAGAAGAGAAGAAATATCTGACCAAACAGTGTAATATTGGCAGGTAAGTAGACAGGTAGAGTAAATAAAAAGGAGCTCAATAGTTTAATCTGAGCCTTTGGATGTAAAAATGCAAATTTAGATAGGTTTTTCCATTTAAAAGAAAAGGAAGATTTGATAAGGGTTTGCCAGTCTAAGTGCACCCAAATAAAGAAGTAAAAATGTTAGGATAAAGTAGGTAGGGTAGGTAGTTGATGTTGCAGAATCATATGTGATGAATGATATCTCTAAATGTGTTTATTTATCACTTTCATCACAAGGCCAAGGCATGCATTACATTGAAAGCATTGCAAGCAAAGAAAAGTCAGAATAATTAACTCCCCTTCTCATTTTCCCTAATTATTCACTAATTTCCCTTAAGTGCTAAGGTATTTGCTAAATTGGAGGGGCTTAGAGCATTTCTCTGACTTTTGGAGGGACCGGACCCTCGGTCCAATAATTTAGAAAAGCCTAAGTGCTTAAAACCATCCATAAATCATTTATTCAACTTCATAAGTATTTTCCCAAGTAAAATCCTATTTTACTTAGGAAAAATACACAATATCACACAAAAACCCCTTGTTTCCATTTAAGCCTAAGTTAAATGCACAACCCTTATGTTTTTGCTTAACGCTTTTTCATTACATTTTTCATATTAATTTCTAATTTATATTATGTAAATCCTGCACATATTCACCCCTTTCCCGTATTATTTAAATATATTTAAAATCCCCAAAAACCTATATATCCTGCCCCTTTGGTTAGTTATAATCATAAACACAGGTTAACCAGGATTAGTTAGTTAACCCGTAACTAGTTAACAGCCTAATCCTCCTGCTACATGAAAAGGAATTAATTAACCCTCACAGTTAATTAATAACCTCCCCATCCATTCACAACAACCCCGATACGATTAATTAATTCCTAATTGTGTTGGGCCTGCCGTTGTTAAACTCTGCCGCATCGCGCATCCCGTCAGCCGTCCGATCACATATCCCACATCCAACAGCGATTAATGATATCACGCACCACTTTGTGCCCGCGCATTAACGTGCGATCACCAAGTAGTTTCCGCACAATTCCTCTGGCACACGTCAAACATCCTGTGGAACCGCTAGTCCGAGGCTAATTACTGCCCATCCCCAAAAGCAGTTCGATGCGAAACTACTTGCCGCTCTTCTGCATACGACAAAACGTCACTTCAATCCCGTGCATGTCATCTGTCCGAAAACCAAAAACCCCTGCCAACCTTGACTTTGTTAATAAAACTAACAAACGTCATTTGCAGTGTTCTGTACTGCAAACCTATGTTCCCATGCAAAGAACGTCCAAGTTAGCTGTTCGAGGTTTCCAACCACCACCTTGCTAAGAAACTTGTAGCTGACACAGCCCATAACCTGCTAGCACTACCAGCACCTGTTATTGCACTGTTCACTCCCCAAACACAGGTATTTATCTAGTTTCCGTCGAAACCTGCAAGTTCACATTTTACACTGCAATTCCGCATAAAAGAACCCAATTTCAGTACAATTCAGTCTTCGTTTCACCATATAAATTCCCACACCTGTTGTTTTTCTCATTTCTCAGAGAAAACCTGAAATTTCCTTTCTAAATCCATAAGAACTAGAAATGGAAACCCCTGTGGCTTTGAATATTACACCTATGAATGCTCCTCACAAAGATTTAGACTATCTGCCTCTTGTGGATAAGAACTTCCAGACAAAAGACTTATCCACTGATAAAAACCATCTTAAATTCTTTTGCCAAGCTAGAGACAATTATCTGAATGGCTCTGACATCTTAGGACTGTGGGAATCTAACCTTCCCATGTATTTCCTCCCCTTAATCCATGTTTTCCCTTACATAATTCATCAATGCCAGGCCAATTATAACCCCAACCTCAGAGCAGTTATGTCCCCAAGCCAAACAATCCTCTTCCCACCAACTTCTCAATCCATCAACGAAATGTTGCAATTCCACTCCATTCAACCTCTCACTCCCATTTCTATGGTATATTTACTTGAGAAATCCACTCAATTGTCTCAGTCAGAATTGAACTGCCTCTGTCAGACTTTCATGTTACAGAAACATCAGCCCAAGGGCCCCCCTCCTTATCTGCAAACCTTCTTTACAGAGGTGGGAAGAATTATTTTTGATATGATATCTTTAGTTATGGGTTTTAACACTAGTGAATATGTTGATGAGGTAACCCTAGTGTTGTTGTCAATTTTTACTCCTAGACAGCGCCCTGCTGTTAAGTATGATTACGCCTCCTACATTACTAACAAGATTCATGACCAGTTCTTGAGATTGGACAATGAAGGATTTTTCAAGTATACCACCTTCATATATCATCTCATGTTGTAACATCAGTCAGAAAACCTCCCTTCCCCTGTCATGAAACTTGATACAAAGGCAATCCAATGTCTGTTATTTTTTGGAGTCCCATATTCCATGCATCCTTTGAGTCCCCTTAGTCCTATAATGAGTTCATTGATCAGTTTGTTCATCCAGAAACCACCTTATTGATAGGAGTTTCCACTCTTAGGATCAATGGTGATATTAAGAAGATCCTTCAGCTTTCCAAGCAGTACAGGATAGGTGATTGGTACCTATATAAGAACCATACAGAAATCAGAATATATGGGTGTGAGCTCTGCCCTTTTAAGCTACCAAAGTATGTTCTAATGAGACTCTTTGCATTGGAATAGTTCAAGCAAATGATGAATGCAGACCTAGTCCATTTTTATAATTCCAAGAAGAAAGGTCAGCTTAGAATCAAGAATCAGCTAGGCCTTTTTGTCTGCAACACTAGAGAGGCTTGGAAAGAAGCAGAAAGAATTTTAGAATATCATCTTAAGTTACACAAAAGTTTTGGGTGGATACCATATGACCCTAACAACTTTATCTGTGATAAAAGAATGAAGAATAGATTGTCACCATACATTCACCATAGGATTCCAGAGATTGAACAATTTGCAAATATGGATGAATGGAGGGAAGGGACCCTAGTAGAAACTGATAGTGAACAGGTCAATACTGAGAATGTTATGAGAGATATTGAGAAAACACTTGAGCTAGATTCTTTTGGGCAGGTACAAAGATCAGCAATTGGTGCATCTACTGCTAGAACATCTTAGCAACCTTCACATGAAACCAGCACACCAGCCACAGGGACAGTGAAAGGCAAGGAACTAGAGACCAGCATTCAAGTCACAAAATAGTCTACAATGTCTAAGCAGCCTGAAACTTCCAAAGAACAGGCCCAAATACACACTCCTCCCACTCAGGGCAGTGTGGGAGAAACTCCAATTTTTAAAACTCCCCTAAATGAGGAAAGAAATAAAAAGAGAGACAGGGAAACAGCTACCCCTACCAGTGGACCTTCATGACAGCTTGGTACAAAAAGGCAAAGACTAAATGCCCTTTCAGAGGAGGAATTTTTTGAAGAGACTATAGATAGCCAGAGAAGAGAAAGGGTAGATAGCCAGCAAATGTTTCCAGTAGGGGGAACATTCACTAGCTCACAGAGACAAGAGCTAGAAATACAACAAAGTGCATAGGTATCATCGTTCAGGCCACCAGGGAAAGATGCCTTAGATATCAAGAGAACATTTACAGAATTAAAAGCTAGAAATGATCCATTGAGGCTTCAGGTTTATAATCAATATTTGAAAATGGCTCCCACTAATCAAAACAGATTGATGTCAGCCTATGACATCAAAGAAGGCAAAATGATAATGAGTTACTTTAAACCCAAAGTACCACAACCTCAATCAGTAGCAGATTATCTTAGAACCAATTTTGAAGTCATGGCATCAGACCTTCATCCTTTGGACCAGATTGAGTTGCACAAACAAACAGAAGAAGTGATTTATTCTACACTAACTGGTAAAGCTATGATGGCCCAAAGATTGGAGAATTCTCTGAATAATACAACTGCCCAATTACAACTAGAGAAAGCCTCCTCACAGACCAAACATAACAAAATAAAATCTTTAGAATAAATAATTATTGGATTGGGACATGAACCCAAAGATGTGAAGGGTGTAGAAGCATTAATCAAAAAGAAAGATGAAGATATTGTTGCCTTAAGGAAGCAGCGAAAGTTGCCTCCTTCAAGGCATCCACAGACTGATGAGATCATGAAGCAAAAATTTGAAGAAGAGCTGATGGATTTACTCTTAAAACTTAATGAACGATTCAATGAGACATTAAAGGACAAGTAGGGATAGTCGAACTCTCAGCCTCCCAATGTGATACCAATAGTCTCAACTGTAGACCATTCAACTCTTGGTACAACTTTGGCACCAAATATTCCAGCAGCCATAGCTGAGGCAGTCACAGGTCCAACAACAGGAACAGCGCAGGGCAGTACTGCCAATTTGAGCACAGAGGAACTAATAAAATCAATGGAGAATATGAAACTACAAGTTTCAGAGCTCAATAAGGTAAAAGAGCAGTATGCCAACTTAGAGCAAACATATGATCTCTCTGTTGGGTTGTGTTATATTCTTTCCACGACTAACCTACCTATGGTTTTCGGTCCATGGTATTGGATGCTTCGACATGTATAAATATGTATTGTAACATTGAAAGGAATATAATGGAAAATCAAGCTGGTAGTCTCGATTTTGAGATCCAGTGGGAAATCTCTATGTATATGTGTTTTAGGTGTTATGCTCTCGCATTTTTTATTTTTCTTGTGATTTAGAATTCGTATGCAGGTAAATTTTGTACGGGGTTAAAACCTACATTTGGTATCAGAGTTGTTTTGGCTTCAAGGGGACGCCTTTGTTGCTGAGGGGATTCACTCGGGCCTGTGGTAGACCCTGTTCAGTGGGAGATCTGCGAGATCGATTCTGGTGGTGAAAGAAGATGGCGAGCAGCGGAAAGATAGAGATTGAGAAGTTCAATGTCAGAGTTTTGAGTTGTGGAAACTCAAGATGGAGGATCTGTTGGTGGATAAAGATCAGTGGATCCGGTTAGTTCGGGTACTAAACCAAGGACGTGGACGATGAGAATGAAAGGAAGTTGGATCAGAAGGCAAAGAGCACAATACGATTGTGTGTCTCAGATTCAGTATTGTTGAATGTATCAGGGGAAGCTACGGCGAAGGCTTTATGGACAAGTTAGGGACTTTGTACCAATCTAAGTCTCTGGTGAATAAACTGTTCCTGCGGAAAAAGTTGTATAACCTGAGGATGAAAGATGGAGACTCGGTGACAGAGCATCTGAATGCATTTAATACTGTGGTAAGTCAGTTATTATCTGTGATATTAAAATTTCAGATGAAGATAAGTGCATCAGTTTGTTGTGTTCTCTACCAGACTCGTGGGATAGTCTGTTTATTGCAATAGGTAGCAATGCAACTGCTTTTCAGTTTGATGAAATAGTCTCAACCTTGCTGACGGAGGAGATGAGACGGGAAAAATATGGACAACAAGAATGGTGATGCCTTGTCTGTACGAGGACGGTCCCAGAACAGAAACAAAAATAAGTCATCGAGTGGGAGATCTAAATCTAGAGGGAGATCTAAATCTTCAGGAAAACCTATAAAGGTGGTATGTTGAAAATGTGGAAAGGAAGGGCACTTCAAAAGGGAGTGTAAATCTAAAGCTCCTGATAAAGGAAAAGGATTTGATGATGCTTCTTCTGCAGAGGAGAAAACCACCTTAGATGAAGGTGGGGATGTGTACTTGGCTTCTTCAAGTACACA
>APFE030446253.1:180322-194045 GCA_000404065.3 Pinus taeda
GTTATTCCCAGGTGTCGGGAATTGATTTTGGTGATATTTTTTCTCCTGTTGCCAAGATAACTTCTATTAGATTACTTTTATCTGTTGCTGCTACTTTTGATTTTGAGGTAGAACAGATGGATCTGTTGTTGCTGCTGCTTTTGCTACTTTTATTAGTCAAGTTCTCTTCTCTTAAAATATGTTGAAGGATTCTTAATTGCCCTTCAACCCTTTTAAGTCCATCCCATTTTTTTAAGTCTCTATTTGTTCCCTATTCAGCTATCTTGCCATATGAAGCCATAATTTATTAAGAAACCAAATCCAGTTGAGCCATTTTCCCTGACTCCATTAGCCCCAATGGACTAAACTATTTAGTTCTACCCCTCTGCTAATGAATCTCACCAACAAATTCAAACAAAATCCCAAGCTCTAATAACTAGCCTAAAACCTTATAAAAAAAAAAGCTAAAACTTAAAGAGAGAGCCCTCTCTGGATATAGATTGGCTAGATTATGTATCTAAATGATTGGTTTGTGGTTACCTCAGACCCCTTCCCCTTCTTACAACTTCTAGGAAAATCTGAGTGATAACATAGTGGCGACTCCACTAGGGAACGAAAATTTGTTATTATTGTTGTTTACTTTATAAACTACAGACGTAGCCTGAAGTTAGCTAGGTAGCCTTCGAACTGCTCTTGCTTTGCAAGGCATAAGCAGATGAATGCTGCTTCAGTCTATCTCCAGTCTAGTTTATGAACTGAACATGAACCAGTGTCTCAGTTAAACAAATCTTTAGAAAGGTTTTTAATTCAAATCTGAAACATCTTAAAGAAATCACAGAAGTTGTTGTTGATATTAATTCAAAAAATCAAAACCAAGAAATCTGGCTTCAAAAAGGGCTCGTTACACTAGGTCAAATCCTGATCCAAATCCACCACCTGTGTTTGAGGACCCCAATCTTATTCCTAGAATTCTTAGGAGAGAAGAAAGCCAAGAAAGTATTGCTAGGTGTCGGCCCCTCTACAGATCAAGATCCTGCCCTGTGAGTTGGATTTATCTTGAGGACGAACCTTTTGATGAGCAAATTGAGACCTCTTTGTTTGTAACATTCTCTGACACTGAATTGTCCTGCTTGGTTCCAGACCCAATATTTATTAAAGAATTACAATTTGAAGCTATCAGTGTCTCAATTGACAGACATTTACAAAATTCAATACAATCTGAGCTTACTTCTGAAAAAACACCTAATCCCTCTACAATCACCATTGTTTCTGCAAGTTCCTCACCTTTCCCTCACACATCTCAACCCCAAACCACTCCACCACAAACACTTCCTTCTACCCCTCCATCCACAACTCACATTCCCATTGTTACTCTTACCCCATCTATTGTTACATCAATACCTGCAGCCATGGCAAAGAGGTATACCCCTCTGGTTTTACCTGCCAACTTGGGTGCCATGCCCCAAGACTATCAAAGTAAAATCACTCAATTTGATGGAACTGGCACCTACACAGCTCAGCAACATACCAAAAAAATGACTGACTATTTTGAAATATACGAGATTGATACTGCTGATGTAAGAATGAGGATATTTGTTCAAATTTTAACAGGTGAACTCAGAACTTGGTTTAGGGCTTTAAGGGAAAATAACATAGACAACCTAGACACCCTTTATACACAATCCTTAGATTGTTGGGAGAAGAAGAAAGATCCTCTGCAGATCTTATCAGAGTATGAAAACCTTAAGAGAGGAACCCAAGAAACTGTGCAAGATTACTGCACTAGGTTTAATGCTATTTACAATGCAATTCCTCAAAATCTCAGACCCCCACCTGATTTGGCCCTGATCAAGTTCCCATATGGATTTGATTCAGATATGGCTTTTCAGCTAAGGGAAAGAGCACCTAGAACTCTAGAAGAAATGCAAAATATAACTGTCAGTGTTGAAGCTAATCTGATTTCAAAACGTGCCAAGGTTAGAAGTGAAAGAAGGATACCACTGAAAGAAGAATCTTCACCTGTGAAACAGAAACTGGATGCTATGATCAAAGGAATGGAAAGACTAGGAGATAGAGTGGAAACAACAGAAATAAAATCAACTTGGGATGGTCAGCCAGCCAACATAGGTAGGAATCCCAATTTACGAAAAAACCAAAATTAGAACACTGGGAAAACTGGTCCAGATCAGAACATTAGGCCCCCTTTCCAAGAGAATTACATAGAAGCTTCCAGCTTCGAGGATCCCCCTGAAGATACTCAGATAAATTTAATGGACTTAACAATGAAGGAGAAGTTTTTCTAACTTAAGATGATCAAGAGGCTCATATTCTCAAACAATTTCAAACTCAGTCAGGAGAATCATTTGACTTCAGGGAGGGATATGATACATCTATCTACGAAATACACAAACAGTATAATTTGAGAAGTAGAAGAATTGATGTTCCTAATCACAACAAATAGAAAGGTCCAAAACAAACTGTCAAAGGTAAAGCAATACCTCCACATGTACTTGTCTAGACCTAACAATAACCCCTCTAATCCAATAATAGAATATGTATCTCATAATCAACAGAATAACAGAGACTCTTCCATTCCCCTTACCTCTAAGGCAACTATGGAAGAACCTCCAGAAGTTAATTTAGGAGAGAATGTAAATGCTGACCCTACTCTTAAAAAAGACAAAAACACTGAGAACCCAGAAAATAGAGAGAATCCAACTGTTTGAAACACTAAAGCCCAAACTGAAAAACCTTTCAATTTGGAAGCCGAAGTAGGCAAACTAAAGATAGTTATTCGACTGTCTGAATTAGCTAAACATGATGCCTACCAAGAACAAATCAATAGATCACTTAAAATCACTGGAACTGAAGACTCTTTGAATGTTTTTTATTACAAACCAGAACTAATCTTTGGCCCTGAAGTGAATGGAAAACACCTAGAAGGAAGTGTTCCTCCCTTCTATGTGAGTTTAAATATTCATGAAAAAATCCTCCACAATGCCATCTTTGATTCTGGGGCATCTCACAAATTAATGCCCAAGTCTGTAATGGAGAAATTAGATCTTGACATCACTAGACCTTATAAAGATATTTTTTCTTTTGATTCAAGCCAAGTGAGATGTTTAGGGTTAATAAAAGATTTGTGTGTTTCTTTAGTTCAGTACCCTGCTAAAACAATCTTGATGGATATAGTAGTAGTAGATATTCCTCCAAAATATGGAATGTTATTATCCAGATCCTGGGGTTCTAAACTTTAAGGATCACTGCATTTGGACATGTCTTATGCTACTATCTATGTTTTCGGCCAACCTAAAAAGCTATACCGAGAGACATTAATGAAATATGTAGTAAGTAGCCAAGAGAAACCACAAAATTTCCCTATCTACTCAGTACACTCAGATATGGATTCATTTATTCTATATAATGTCGAAATCAATCCTGCCAACAATGAACAAGTTTTAGCAGCAGAAACAAAAGAAATTAAAATAGGAAAAAAAAGTGTTCAGATCCAGGAAATCTCATATGCAAATGAAAAATCAAATGACAAAGATAAACTTGATGAGAATGAAAAACTAAAGCCCCCAATTAAACAAATTTCCACTACCCCTGACACTGATTATGTCCAAGAAATTCTTTGGCACTTAGAGTTTGATGGTTCAATCAATAAATTAGGGGAAGGGGTAGGAATTTTGGTGTATAACTTAGAAAACGACCATGCTGAAGGCCAGGCCTACAGGCTGAATTTTAAATGCACCAACAATATGGCAGAGTATGAAGCTCTTTTGCTAGGACTTAAAATTATAAAAAGGTTAGGAGCAATTAGAGTCTCTATTATAGGTGATTCAGAATTAATTATTAATCAGATTAAATGAAAGTACCTTACTAGAGATCCTAGATTAGGATACTATAGAGGAACAACTATAGAGATTCTAATACTTTTCTGGAAACTCAGCTTGCAGTAGTATCTAGGAAGCACAACTTACATGCTCACAGTCTGGCCATGTTTGACAGTACTTGTAAATTACCTTTCAAGCCTAACCACCAATTCACTATTGAAATTAGGCATAGGCCAGCCATCCCTGACAATCTAAAGAATTGGCAAGTTTTTGAAAATGATGAGCAAATTAATAACTTTCTGACTTTAGATAATGAATTTTCTCATAGTCACATAGATAACGATGCTACTAAAAAAATAGATGAAGTAGATGCCAACATTATAGAAGAAAGTTTAATTCAAATGCTTCATCCCACAACTTTCACCAAACAGGAAGTTCAAGACTTAAAATAGATGGACCTTGATGAGATAAATGAAGTAGAAACAGAGGTCATTGATCTAAAAGACAATCATTTGCCTAAGGGATTAACCCCTCTAGAGGACCTCTTCGATTCCAATGACATTCCTAAGAAACCAATGATGGAACCACTAAAGTAGACATTGAAGAATATAACTTAGGAACAGAAGAAAATCCAAAAATGATAAAACTATCAAAGTCCTTACCTCCTGACCAAAAGTTAAAATATGTTGAACTCATGAGAGAATTCCAGGATGTTTCCGCCTGGAGTTATGAGGATTTGAAATCATATGATACCTAAATAATTCAGCATACCATACCTTTGAAGGAAGACCAGAAACCATTCAAACAAAAACTCAGAAGAATCAACCCTGTATTACTACCCCTGATTGAAAAAGAAACTAAACGTATGTATGAGGCAAGGATAATTGCACCTATAAGATTTTCAGAGTGGGTATCTAATTTAGTACCTACTAGGAAGAAAACTGGTGAAATAAGACTATGTGTAGACCTGAGAAATGTGAACAAAGTTTCTTTAAAGGATAATTACCCTTTACCTAAGATGGATCGTATTTTACAAAGGGTAGTGGGAGCTTCTAGGATTTCACTTTTGGATGGATTTTCAGGGTATAGCCAGATTCTAGTTCACCTTGATGATCAAGAAAAAACTTCATTTACCATTCTATGGGGCACATTTATGTATATTAAAATGCATTTTGGGCTTAAAAATGTAGGAGCTACTTTCCATAGAGCAATGGATATTGCATTTGCTAAAGAAATTCATGATTTTCTTGTCATATATCTAGATGACCTAACTGTTTTTTCTAAGACAGATAAGCAGCATTTGGACCACCTCCGACAAGTATTTCTTAAAATCAGAAAATATGGTATCTCTTTAAATCCTATGAAGTCCTTATTTGGCTTGGAAGAAGGTAAGCTCTTAGGTCACTTCATTTCAAACAATGGCATTCAAATTGACCCTGCTAGAAATAGAACCAATTTTACAAATACCTCATTTTAGAAGCATCAAGGAACTACAAGCCTTTTTAGGAAAGATAAATTTCTTGAGAAGATTCATATCTAACTGAGCAGAACTAATTAGGTTACTTATTCATATGTTAAGAATTGACTCAAGTATTAAATGGATAGTAGAAGCCAAACAAGCATTTGAAGAAATTAAAATGGCTTTGACCAGAACATCGGTCCTTACAAGTCCTCAATTTGATAAAGATTTCATAATTTTTTATTTTGCCTCAAAACACACTATAGCAGTTGTTTTACTAAAAAAGAACGACCAAGGATGTGAAAAACCTATAGCATTCTTTACTAAAGCACTTAGAGATGCATCACTGAAACACAAAATCATGGAAAAACAAGCATTTTCACTTGTTAAAGCAATAAAGTACTTTAGAGTTTACATATTGTATTCTCATGTGGTAGCCTATGTACCAAATGATGTTGTAAAGGACATCCTGAGCCAGGATGGAATTGAGGGCAAAAGAGGTAAATGGATTGCTACCATTTTAGAATATTATATTGAAATAAAACCTACCAAATTGATAAAAGGACAGGGATTGGCCAAACTTATGGCAGAAACCAATTGCCAAGCCCTGGATATAAATCAATTAAACGACGAACAGGAGATGGCGACTCCACAAATTAGCCAGGCCTTTTCAGATTCACCTTGGTATGTTGATATTTATGTGTTACAAAACCTATAGGCTCCTCCAGGGTTGTCCAGAACAAAAAGTAGATTTTTGAAGATAAAAGCTCTAAAGTTTTGTATTTTAGATAGTGCTCTTTCTTGGAAAATCATGAAGGAATCTTATTAAATTGTTTACTAAAAAATGAAGCTGACAAGACACTTCAAGATTTTCATGCAGGAGACTGTGGTGGAAACCTCTACTGGAAATCGACTGTAGATAATATCTTAAGGGCTGGTTTCTATTGGCCAACTTTGTTTGTTGATGTGAAAAAATTTATTACCTCTTGCTGTAAATGCCAAAGTTTTTAGGGCAAGAGAAAACTATCACCTTTACCCCTGAAACCCATCTCTATTGAAAAACCATTTCAACAATGGGGTCTTGAATTCATTGGAGAAATCCATCCTCCCTCCTCTGGCCAACATAAATGGATCCTTACTGCCACTAATTACTTTACCAAATGGATAGAGGCCATACCTTCTAGACAGGCCACAGATATAGTGATCATAGGTTTCCTAGAAACCAACATATTATCCAGATTTGGCTGCCCCACAAAAATCATAACTGACAATGCTGTAGCTTTTAAATCCAGAAAGATGGTAATTTTTTGTAAGAAACATCACATTACCTTAGACCATTCCACAACCTATTACCCACAATGAAATGGACTAGCTGAATCCTCCAACAAGAGCCTCATAAATATCATTAAAAAATTGTTGGAAGAAAATAAAAAGACTTGGCATAAGAAACTGATAAATGCACTATGGGCATACCGGCTTACTGCCAAGAAATCCATTGGCACTAGTCCTTATGAATTAGTCTATGGCATGCAAGCAATATTCCCTTCATCATTAGGATTTCCTGTTATGAAACTACTCCAAGAAGCTCAAGTGGAAACTAATGATATCCAAAGGAAGATTAATCAGACCATCAATTTACAGCAGACCAAAGAGGAGGTGTATCAGAGATCCCAAATATGGTAGGAAAAGCTCAAGAAGATATTTGACAAAAGAACTAAAGTAGAAGATTTACACCTTGGAGACAAAGTTCTAAGATGGAATTCCAAAAGAGAGGACAAGGGGAAACATGGGAAATTTGACTTCCTATGGAAAGGTCCATACATTATCTAGGCTTTACAAGGAAACAATACATATTATTTGAAGAACTTGGATGGTACAGCATCAGAAGAAGGACCAGTCAATGGTTCAATGATAAAACATTACTTTGATCCTAGCTATTAAGTTTACCATGATGATTAACCTGTACATACTATATCCTTTGTACTGTCACTGCTGTATTGGACAGTAACTTGTGAAGTTGAAGCCCGAAGAGAAGGCCCTAAGCTTCAGAGGTATTATTGTCATATATATAATAAAGCAGCATGAAAAAAAAGATTGCAGAACATAGTCAAAGCCATTCAGAGGCCATCTGATCTATTGTTCTTGACTTTTCACCAAGAAAAGCCATCCCCAAGTGAAGCCACTGTTAGGCCCCTATACCAATAGGTGTCATATGTCATGATTGACTTGATGAGCTCTGTAATATGTTCATACATTTTCTTGTTGCAAAGGTTCTCCATATTTTCAAAAAAATTAAAAAAATGTAAAGAGGGTATACCTTAAAAGAAAAATCAAAGGGTAAAAAGAATAAAAATGGTAAAAAAATGAAAGAAAATGAACCCCAATTAAAAGAAAGACCAGGAAAATGTGTAAATCTAAATGCCACTACTTTTTCACTTTGTGTAATAAACAATTGTGTGCAGCTTGTCATTTATGCCATAATTCTTGAATAGCCAAACAGCTCAACATGGCTAATTCATGTTTCAATTTCATGTTATAGAAATAGAAAATAAATATCTAACCAAACAGTGTAATCTTGGCAGATAAGTAGATAGATAGAGTAAATAAAAAGGAGCTCAATAGTTTAACCTAAGCCTTTGGATGTAAAAGGTGCAGATTTAGATACGTTTTTCCATGTAAAAGAAAAGGAAGATTTGATAAGGGTTTGCCAGTGTAAGTGCACCCAAATAAAGAAGTAAAAATGTTAGGATAAAGTAGGTAGGGTAGGTAGTTGATATTGCAGAACCATATGTTATGAATGATGTCTCTAAATGTGTTTATTTATCACTTTCATCACAAGGCCAAGGCATGCAAGCAAAGCAAAGTCAAAATAATTAACTCCCCTTCTCATTTTCCCTAATTATTCATTAATTTCCCTTAAGTGCTAAGGTATTTGCTAAATTGGAGGGGCTCAGAGAATTTCTCTGACTTCTGGAGGGACCAGACCCTCGGCCCAATAATTTAGAAAATCCTAAGTGCTTAAAACCATCCATAAGTCATTTATTCAACTTCATAAGTATTTTCCTAAGTAAAATCCTATTTTATTTAGGAAAAATACACAATATCACACAAAAACCCCTTGTTTCCTTTTAAGCCTAAGTTAAATGCACAACTCTAATGTTTTTGCTTAGCGTTTTTTCATTACATTTTTCATATTAATTTCTAACTTATATTATATAAATCCCGCACATATTCACCCCTTTCCTGTATTATTTAAGTATATTAAAAATCCTCAAAAGTCTATGTATCCTGCCCCTTTGGTTAGTTATAATCATAAACACAGGTTAACTAGGATTAACTAGTTAATAGCCTAATCCTCTCGCTGCATGAAAAGGGATCAATTAACCCTCATGGTTAATTAATAACCTCCCCGTCCATTCACTGTAATATCCCTCCCTTAATAATAAATAATAATAAATAATAAATAATAAATAATAATAATATAAATAATAAATAATAAAATCACTTCATAATAAATAAATAAAAATTAAATCATAAATGTTAAATAATAAATGATATTTTAAAAATATACAAGAAATAAATAAAAATAATAAAAAATAAAAATACTAAAACTCTAAATAAGAATAAATAAAAATAAAACAAAGAAAAAAATAAAAAAAATCAGTAAAGCTATCAAAAAGAAGAAAATAAAACAAGAAAGCTAAAAATCAAAAGAAAAGTAAAGAAATAAAACAAGAAAGCTAAAAAATCAAAGTCGCATGTAGACACATGGAGTGTGTGCCTGTGGTTCCCATCCAATGTTTGTTCTATTTAATAGATGGTGAGGAAGATGAGAGGATTCTTGCATTCCATCATTCCGAGATTCTATCTTTCATTCTCTTGGGAGAATGGTGTTCTAAGACTTAGGAGTCATTGGCAATAGTACGTTGATTAAGGGCTCGGGGGTGGCCAGTTGTAGCAAATCCTTGCGCAATTGAGCCTATGGTTGGGTGGAGAGTCGTCTCTAAAACATTGTTGCGGTAAGCCTACTTCTACCACAGGTAAGCACAAGTAAGCATTATTCATAATTTGAATTTAATTTTACTAATTACATGCTTAATTGGTTAGGTAAGTGCCATTCTGATTTAAATTTAATGTCAATTAGAAAAGTTAATTAGATATTTATTTCTAGACTGTTACATATGGTATCAGAGCTTAGGCTCAACCCTTAGGGCCTGTGGGCATTTTAATGTAAAAAAAAATGATCTAATATCTAAATTTTATATTTTGTGTTCAATCCAACTCTTGAAACCTATAAACCCCTGTATAATTAAATGTTATTTATATTTGTATTTACTTATAATTACTTGTGAATTTAACACTATTTTTCCCTTTAATCAATAACAAAATAGATGAAACTCTTCTTTAACTAAACATAAATTTTTAATTATAATTGGTTTTGCATATCTTCTTATTGTTTTTATTGCTTTGGTGATTAATTTTACTAATGAAACAAAGCTCAAATTCCCAACCTAGACTTTTCTCGCCTCTTTGGGCTTTTTCATTTCTGTAATTTTAAATATGCGCTCAAAATTGATCCCATTGACGATTTTTCAAAAACGTCTTTCAACTTTAGGGCTGGTGCCCTTAAATTTTTAGAATTTTGAGCTCCTACTGCAGCTCATTCGATTCCTATAAAGCTCCCCATTGGACATATAAGTTCAATTGCCCTTTGCTCCTATTTTTTTTTCATTTACTCAATTTTGCCGCATTTCCTAGTGTATGCATAGGATATTCGATGAAGCTGCCATGAATGTTAAATGTTACTGTATTTTGAGCCATCGCTAGTCACGGTTCGAGTTTAAGCACGCTCGCTGCTTGGTTTTTCTTGCAGTAATGTAAGATGCACAGGGTTTGCCACTCAATGCATTTTTTTTACTGATCTCCTGCAGTAAAGACCATGCAATTCTGGTCGGATAGTAGGTTGTCCAGACAATATAAGCAGAGTTTTAATGCTCAATTTTTCTTCTTAAAGAAGTGGTCAACGGGAGAGACAAAGGCCTCTGAATGGGAGGACATTCATCAGGGGTTCGTCGGAGTCTCAAGTTTTTTTTTTTCTTTATGATCTGTTTTATTTAACTACTGAAGCAGAGAAGAGTATTACTAAATTCAGAATCGGAATGAGAGCACAATATTAATATCAGTAAGAGTTTCCAAGAGGAAAATGGTTGTTGTCTGCTTTCTTTATTCTCTTTTGGCCACAAAAAAACCAGCAAATTCATGCTATATAGAATAAAAAATAAACAGAATTGGTAGACAAAGGAATGCAACAACCAGGAAAAAAAAAAAAAAAAAAACTCGAAACATTTGAGAAGAGAATTTGACAGCTAAGAGAAAGAAGCTTGGAAATTTAATTTACAAAATCTAACATGCATATATGTTTTCAGCAACTATAACTTTCAATGCGCATGAAATCATCTCATATACAATGGATTTCTTCAATCCAATTTCAAGTAACAGGATTTCCCAGTAAAGCACAATTATTTGATTCCTGCAAGTTTTAAGTGGGAAAGAAACTCGATTGCGAATATGTCCCCTCTTCAACTACAAATTAAAACAAGGGAACAGAAACCATCAACCCTGTAACTTTTTTTTTTTTTTTTTGAAATTATAATAATGGTTGTGCATATGGAAACCTGGAGAACTAATTTTGAATTTTCTGAAATTAATCTTTTCATGGCACATTTTGATATTTAATTTGTGAAGTATGGTCATTGGCTATAATAGCTGGTAGCCTACCTTGGTAGGCCGTTTCTCTTAAATTGTTAAATAACTTTGTAACTACTGCTTATTTTTTTATTATTACTGAAATATATTTTCAAAAAAAATTAAAAAAAAAAAATAGAAGGAACTGGAATTAATAGAAAAATATGTTTTATGCTTCGACCATTCACCATATAATATTCGAAAGCAGATTATATAGTAATTATATACTATGTCTTTTCAATGTATATAAAATTTATGATGTGTTATATGCTAAGTTTATATATTGTTTAATATTTCAACAAGTAAGTTTAGGATAATATTGAGAGGATCACGTACAAATCAAACATATTTATGTAGTTTTTATTTTACTTTTATAATTGATAAATTATTAGAATTATATTTTTCCAAGAATAGCATAATTACTATAAATCAAATCATCTTACTTATTTAAATTTTTGTGAACTTTGGAAATTGGTAAAAGTTGGATTTTAATATTTTTATGAGGGTTTAAAACAAGATATAAACATAGAACAAAGGAAATAGATTGATGGCGTTTCCATGAAATTAAGATCAAGTGATGAATTCGTGGAAATACATCTTAAACTATGAAGGTATTTTTCACATTAGTAATACTTGAATTCAGAAAATGTGCAAGGATGAGAACCATACTTGATTACTTACACAACTATGAGAATAGAAGTACACTCCCATAAGGAGTACACGTCAAATGAAGTCAAATTGGAAGAAATAATTATAGCTCTTAAAATGGTATCCATTTAATATTGAAGGGATAGTGAGAAACATGATTGGTAATGGTCATAGTGATAATCTACATAGTTTAAAAAAATGTGAAGATATGAAGTTGAGAATTTTCATAATGACCAGTGATGATAAACGAGGAAGATATATATATATATATTATATAATATTATATATATATTATATTAGTGAAGTATAGGAAGGAATATTGCTAGAAATTTTATAAGGATACCTTGAGAAGGATTGTGTAAATATTGACAAAAGAAGTAAGAGTCAGTTAATAGAGGTTGTACTTGACTGATTTGCATTCATTGTTTCATAAATAGGACTTCTCATAGAGAAACTTATCAAGTTTTGTTCCCATAACGTTAAAAGAGGTTGTTTCCACATAACACCACACATTTAAATTTTTCATGGACAATGATGGTAGTAGTGTTTCCAATTGTTTCAAAATCTAAAATAAATATACTATTTAATGAGCAAGAATCTCTTCTCCAACTTGATGAAGAGTGAATTTACGATAATGTAATCAAGTGGTATTGAGATAAGAACTTGACGAGATAAGGAAATATTTTTAGATGAAAATGATAATTGCTAAATGAGGCTCATGTGAAATGTAACGATGTACTTAGATGATTATACCTATGGTGTAAATGGTCAACTTCCTAGTTGAGGAATTGGAAATGATTATTGAAAAACTAATTGGTATCTTGATGAAAAAATAACACTAATAAAACTGATGTGATAACCAACTACACCACATCATCGAACACTAATAACATTGATGAGATAACATAGAGCCTAGATGGATGTTGAATAATCTTAGTTCATAGTTGAATGTTTGTAAAGTAAAAGAAATTGGTTTTTTTTTATGAATCATGATAAGAATTCTTATCAAGTATTATTCTATATTTGATAAGTATTGAGATGTTTCTCATATTGACGATGTTTCGTGATATAATGGTAGGAGGATAATGATGTACATGTGGTTCTTATAGTGATGATGTATCCTTATGATGATAGTGACATGCATAGGTATTATAATGTTATATTCATTTACTACGCGATTATAGATAATTAATGTTGAATACTCATGATGGATATGATATGCATAACGTGGCATAGGAATTACGATGCTATAATATGAAGTTATTGACATGTGGTTCAGTTATTATATGAAGTCATGATATGTATTGATGCAAATATGTTGATGTTCTGACTTATGATGGAATTCATGTGAGAGTGGTGTACCAATTTATGACATGAAAAACTTGGCATGTGGATTATTTTTTATGATGCTATGATGGTATAGCTAATGCATTGGTTGCATGTTGAGGTGTGAGGATTGACAGGACTCCACAAATGGGTCGAGAGGGTTGGTTTATTTGATGATCATGTGCGAGCCCATACGCACAAGGGAGAATAAGTAACACCATATGGGCTGGGGACAAAACTCAATCAACACTACATATACCAGTGGTTCATTTGTCTTGTTTATAGCTCTTGATGGATAGCTCTTGAAGAGCTATGGGACCATCTTGAGGAGGCCAAGTGCCTGATGTTCCAGGCTAGGTGCCTGTTATTGGATTGGGATGCCGAAGTCTGGAAGGGATGTAAAGGACTTCGATGCCTGGGGCTATGCGCCTTAGTAGTTGTGGAGGGAGTGGGCCAGCCTACGAGATGCCTGGGATCATGGAGTACCAGACCGGATGCCTGCCTTGGGGCAGATGAGGTCTGAGTCAGGCGCGAACCTTGGGGCCAGCCTTGGACTAGGATACAGACCGAGTCAAGCTTAGCCTGGTACCGAAAGTGGGAAAAAGGACAGAGATTCCTTGAGATTTCCTGGGGTGTTGGTGACTTTCGATGCCTGTTGGTTATACTAGTTCAACAGAGAGTGTTGGCAACATGAAGTAAATAAAATAATAAATAATAAATAATTAAAATA
>APFE030446253.1:194055-208764 GCA_000404065.3 Pinus taeda
TACCTAAAAACTCTAAATAAGAAAAAATAGAAATAAAACAAAGAAAACAATAAAAAAAATCAGTAAAGCTATCAAAAAGAAGAAAATAAAACAAGAAAGCTAAAATCAAAAGAAAAGTAAAGAAATAAAACAAGAAAGATAAAAAATCAAAGTCGCATGTAGACACATGGAGTGTGTGCATGTGGTTCCCATCCAATGTTTGTTCTATTCAATAGATGGTGAGGAAGATGAGAGGATTCTTGCATTCCATCATTCCGAGATTCTATCTTTCATTCTCTTGGGAGAATGGTGTTCTAAGACTTAGGAGGCATTGGCAGTAGTACGTTGATTGAGGGCTCGGAGATGGCCAGTTGTAGCAAATCCTTACGCAATTGAGCCTATGGTTGGGTGGAGAGTCGTCCCTAAAACATTGTTGCGGTAAGCCTACTTCTACCACAGGTAAGCACAAGTAAGCACTATTCATAAATTGAATTTAATTTTACTAATTACATGTTTAATAGGTTAGGTAACTGCCACTCTGATTTAAATTTAATGTTAATTAGAAAAGTTAATTAGATATTTATTTCTGGATTGTTACATTCACAACAAGCCCGATACGATTAATTAATTCCTAATTATGTTGGGCCTGCCGTTGTTAAACCCCGCCGCATCGCGCATCCCGTCAGTCATCTGATCGCATATCCCACATCCAATGGCTATTAACAATATCGTGCACAACTGCGCATTAATGCGCGATCACCAAGCGGTTTCTGCACAGTGCCTCTGCCACGCGTCAAGCATCCTGTGGAATCGCTGGTCTGAGGCTAATTACCGCCCATCCCCAAAAGCGGTGAGATACGAAACTGCTTACCGCTCTCCCGCATACGACAAAATGTCACTTCACTCCCGCGCACATCATCTACTCGAAAACCAAAAACCCCCGCCAACCTTGACATTGTTAGTAAAACTAAAAAACTGTCATTTTCATTGTTCTATACTGCAAACCTGTGCTTCCATGCAGAAAATGTCCAAGTCAGCTATTTGAGGTTTCCAACCACCACCTTGCTAAGAAACTTGCAGTCGACACAGCCTGGAACCTGCTAGCACTACCAGCACCTGTTATTGCACGGTTCACTCCCAAACGCAGGTATTTATCTAGTTTCTACAGAAACCCTACAAGTTCACATTTTACACTGCAATTCCACATAAAAGAACCCAATTTCAGTACAATTCAGTCTTGTTTCACCATAAAAATTCCCACACCTGCTGTTTTTCCCATTTCTCAGAGAAAACCTGAAATTTCCTTTCTAAATCCACAAGAACTAGAAATGGAAACCCCTGTGGCTTTGAATGTTACACCCATGAATGCTCCTCACAAATATTTAGACTATCTGTCTCTTGCGGATAAGGACTTTCAGCTAAAAGACTTATCCACTGATAAAAACCATATTAAAGTCTTTTGCCAAGCTAGAGACAATTATCTGAATGGTTCTGACATCTTAGGACTATGGGAATCTAACCTTCCCATATATTTCCTCCCCTCAGTCCATGTTTTCCCTGATATAATTCATCAATGGCAGGCTTTTCCCCAAGCCAAACAATCCTCTTCCCAATAACTGCTCAATCCATCAATGAAATGTTGCAATTCCACTCCAGTCAAGCTCTCACTCCCATTTCTATGGGATATTTACTTGAGAAATCCACTCAATTGTCTTAGTTAGAATTGAATTGCATCTGTCAGACTTTCATGTTACAGAAACATCAGCCCAAGGGCCCACCTCCTTATCTGCAAACCTTCTTTACAGAGGTGGGAAGAATTATTTTGATATGATATCTTTAGTTATGGGTTTTAACACTAGTGAGTATGTTGATGAGGTAACCCTAGTGTTGTTGTCAAGTTTTACTCCTGGACAGCCCCCTGCTGTTAAGTATGATTATGCCTCCTACATTGCTAACAAGATTCATGACCAGTTCTTGATATTGGATAATGAAGGAGTTTTCAAGTATACCACCTTCATATATCATCTCATGATGTATTATTAGTCAGAAAAATTTCCTTTCCCTGTCATGAAACTTGATACCAAAGGCAATCCAAGGTCTGTTATTTTATGGAGTCCCATATTCCATGCATCCTTTGAGTCTCCTTACTCCTATAATGAGTTCATTGATCAGTTTTTTCATCCAGCAACCACCTTATTGATAGGAGTTTCTCCTATTAGGATCAGTGGTGATATTAAGAAGATCCTTCAGCTTTCCAAGCAGTACAGGATAGGTGATTGGTACCTATATAAGAACCATATAGAAGTTAGGATATATGGGTGTGAGATCTGCCCTTTTAAGCTACCAAAGTATGTTCCAATGAGACTCTTTTCATTGGATTATTTCAGGCAAATGATAAATGCAGACCTAGTCCATTTTTATAATGCCAAGAAGAAAGCTTAGCTTAAAATCAAGAATCAGCTAGACCCTTTTGTCTGCAACACTAGGGAAGCCTGGAAAGAAGTAGAAAGAATTTTAGAAGATCATATTAAGTTACACAAAAGTTTTGGGTGGATACCATATGACCCTAACAGCTTTATCTGTGATAGAATAATGAAGAACAGATTGTCACCATACATTCACCATAGGATTCCAGATATTGAACAATTTGCAAATATGGATGAATGGATGGAAGGGACCCTAGTAGAAAATAATAGTGAACAGGTCAATATTGAAAATGTTATGAGAGATCTTGAGAAAACACTTGACCTGGATTCTTTTGGATAGGTACAAAGATCACGAATTGGTGCATCTACTGCTGGAACATCTCAGCAACCTTCACAGGAAACTAGCACACCAACCACAGGGATAATAAAAGGCAAGGAACTAGAGACCAGCATTCAAGTCACAGAATAGTCTACAATGTCTAAGCAGCCTGAAACTTCCAAAGAACAGGCCCACATACACACTCCTCCCACTCAGGGCAGTGTGGGAGAAACTCCAATTTTGCAAACTCCCCTAAATGAGGAAAGAAATCGAAAGAGAGACAGGGAAACAACTACCCCTCCCAGTGGACCTTCAGGACAGCCTGGTACAAAAAGAAAAAGTCTAAATCCCCTTCCAGAGGAGGAATTTGTTGAAGAGACTATAGATAGCCAGAGAAGAGAAAGGGTAGATAGCCAGCAAACGTTTCCAGTAGGGGGAACATCCACTAGCTCACAGAGACAAGAGCTAGAAATACAACAAAGTGCAGAAGTATCATCTTTCAGGCCACCAGGGAAAGATGCCTTAGATATCAAGAGAACATTACAGAAATAAAAGCTAGAAATGATCCATTAAGGCTTCAGGTTTACAATCAATATTTGAAAATGGCTCCCACTAATCAAAACAGATTGATGTCCGCCTATGACATCAAAGAGGGAAAAATGATGATGAGTTACTTTAAACCCAAAGTACCACAGCCTCAATCAGCAGCAGATTATCTCAGAACCAATTTTGAAGTCATGGCATCAGACCTTCATCCTTTGGACCAGATTGAGTTACACAATCAAACAAAAGAATGATTTATTCTACACTGACTGGTAAAGCTATGATGGCCCAAAGACTGGAGAATTCTCTGAATAATACAACTGCCTAATTACAGCGAGAGAAAGCCTCCTCACAGGCCAAAGATAACAGAATAAAATCTTTAGAAGAAATAATTATTGGATTGGGACATGATCCCAAAGATGTGAAGGGTGTAGAAGTATTAATCAAAAAGAAAGATGAAGATATTGCTGCCTTGAGGAAGTAGCTAAAGCTGCCTCCTTCAAGGCATCCACAGACTGATGAGATCATGAAGCAAAAATCTGAAGAATAGCTGATGGATTTACTCTTAAAACTTAATGAACGATTCAATCAGACAAAGCAAGCTTTAGAAAAATCATTAAAGTACAAGTAGGGAGAGTCGGCTTCTCAGCCTCCCAATGTGATACCAATACTCTCAACTGCAGTCCCTTCAACTCTTGGTATAGCTCTGGCACCAAATATTCTAGCAGCCACAGTTGAGGCAGTCATAGGTCCAACAACAGGAACAGCACAGGGCAGTACTGCCAATTTGAGCATAGAGGAACTAATAAAATCAATGGAGGACATGAAACTACAAGTTTCAGAGCTAAATAAGGTAAAAGAGTAGTATGCCAACTTAGAGAAAAAGTATGATCTCTCAAAGATAAATGTTGCAGAAAAATCAAGAGAGATTAAAGGATTAGAAAACAAATTGAAATCATTAGAAAATGATCTTACTTTTGACAAGCCTCTGGCAGAAATTAAGAAAATTCTTTGGGCCAACATCATTCAGTCAATAAATGATGTTTGGCCACCAACCCAAATGATTTTTGAGTAGATAGAGTTGACAAAGGAAGCCCAAGAAGAGATTCAGAAGACAAGAGCAGAATTAGGAAAAATTCCTGAGGAAACCACCAGGCTCATACATTTTTTGAACAACAAGAATAAGTACCAGCTTCAAGAACTAGGCATTGAAGACAGAACAGACACCATTCTTGAAGTCAAAAGGGTATTAACTAAAAGGACTCTAGTGAAAAATTTAGAAAGAAGATGCCATGATATGCAGGAGTAAATTAATGCTTTTATGGAGAGATTTGGGATTTTGCAGAGTAAAGGGTTACCTAGTCCTTTAGTTATTAATGACAAATTAATGAGGCATATAGATTATGTGGATAAGCTGAATCAATGTGCAGGTAATCAAGCAAGTTCATCAACAAGTGCATCAGGAACAAAAGCACTCCCTTCAGGCAGAGTTCTCTATGATAGTCTAGAGAATATGTTCTATGTTGAGCATGAAATAAAGCACTTGTTTCCTATTCAGCCTACCTTTTTCGGGTACATCGAAACAGATGAAACCCTCAGAAAACTTCGGAAAACCAAAATACCACAGCCAAAATGGTGGGAAGAAATGTTAGAAATTTTGTAATTTCTCTTTGGTAAAAAGTAAATTTTGGTTATTTACTACCGTCAATGGGGGTGAAAGAGGATAAACAAAGATCAACAGGTAAAGAGTATCAGATGCAGGTAAAGTGTATCAGTTAAAGATAAAAAACAGAGCAACCAGCATAGAGTTAAATCAAAGACAGTAAGAGGCCAAATCATAGGGTCTAACTCCAACACACTCTCAAGAATAGGGACAGCAAACCATCCTTTTGCCTCTATATGTTATCTACAAGACTATCTGGCCCTATCTTCATGTAACTTCTAGTTAGTCATCTCAGTTTATATCTCACTTTGTTATGAGATATTTTGATTGTAATATTTGTGTATAGATACTCCCTCGTTTAGAGTATTGAGGGTGGATTCTTTGACATTGCTGTAAAACTGATTATTTTGAAATAATTAAGTGTTGTTGGACAAATTTTTTCATGGCTGGCTGGATGAAGAATTGATGTAAAGGACTTTTCATAGGATTCATGCGTTGAACATCAAACAAATAAGTATCTTATATCTCATGTGTTAATGTTTTCTGGTTTATTATATCAATTATGTTCCATATCTGAATATTAAAACGAAAAAGAATAATTGAGAAAGTGCTTAAGTGCAATCTGTCTTCAATCGTTTTTGTTCTTAATGTTTTCTTCTAAACTAGCATAAACAGTGAATTCTTAATTTCTCCTGTTTCCTACTTTATTCACTTTAATCATTTAGTAAAGAATTCTTAATTGCTCTTTATTGGTGATTAGTCAAATTCTCCTCTTAAAATATGTTGAAGGATTCTTAATTGCCCTTCAACCCTTTTAAGTCCATCCCATCTTTTAAAGTCTCTATTTGTTCCCTATTCAGCTATCTTGCCCTGTGAAGCCATCCTTTATTGAGAAACCAAATCCAGTTGAACCATTTTCCCTGACTCCATTAACCCAATGGACTAAACTATTCAGTTCTACCCCTCTGCTATTGAATTTCACCAAGAAATTCAAACAAAATCCCAAGCTCTAATAACTAGCCTAAAACCTTATAAAACAAAGCTAAAACTTAAAGAGAGAGCCCTCTCTGGATACATATTGGCTAGATTCTGTATCTAAAAGATTGGTTTGTGGTTACCTCAGACCCCTTTCCCCTTCTTACAACTTCTGGAAAAATCTGAGTGATAACAAGTACCACATTTCCACCATGCACCAATCACCATTTTCTTCATCAGGCAGCTTCTCTGCCTGATGCATGATGGGTACCTGTGGTTGGATGAGCCTATCCCCATCACGACAGACCTAATTCACTGCATCTCTTAGGTCCCCTACAAAGGAAAGGACCCCACGACCATAGCAGAGGGAAAAGGTAGCAATTTGGGCCTTGCAAAATCCATGAAGACAAAATATAAGATGGAGAAGCAAAAGAGGGGCTACGCTATCTCCAGCATCAAGCACAAAGGAGTCCACGTAGCCACCCAAATCCTGGCCAGAAAATTCAAGAGGAAGTGTTGCGTTGATGAGGTACCAGTGCCAATGATTGCACTGGACGAGCAGTGCACGGAGGGGGTCCAGTTCAACTGGTCTGAATTCCTCTGTGAATAATTTTTGAAGAACTGTCGCGAAGCCCAGGAGTAGGGTAAGACCTTCCACTATTCATGGTTGCTATTATCAATATTTCTCGTCGCGGGAGAATTGTCGGAGGACAGTCAATTCCCCAACATTGACAGATAATTACCGGAGGCCGTGAAGTACGCTTCGCTCTAGGCCACAAAGGACACAAAACGAATCCACGACACCAAAATCTTCCGGTGCTCATGGACATGAACATCCGGATGTGGATCACCCAGAAGCCATGCATGTCACCCATGGTGTACAATAGTCTGCAGAGTTTTGAAGACTTCAAATCTGATATGCACAACATTTATATCAAGGCTCAAAAGGATCCGGTGAAGCAGTGGATGAAGCAACCTTTTGTAGCCACTGACGATGCAATTTTTATTGTCCTAGAAACATGGCCTCCAAAACAGTACACCCCAGATTTGGCAGAACTAGAGAAGGCAGAAGCATAGATGAAAAAGGATGATGCCAAGCTGCGCATCACTCAATTGGCAGAGAAAAGACGGAAGGAAAAAGCAGCAACTGAGGTTAGGGCAGCGTGTGAAATGGCACAGAAAGCCACCGAATAGAAGAAAGCCATAGAAGCAGTAGCAGCAGCATAGGAAGCAGAGGCAGAAATAGCACAGGCAAACAAGGGCCAAGCAACATCCTCATAGGGGTAGGATCCGGAAGAAACAGAAACAGCAAAAGGAAGTGCAAACCCAGGGACGACATGCACACAATTAAAGCACTCATGCATCGCAGAGAGAGCAAGACCAAGGAAGAAGGTCAAGGCCTCGAAGTTGGCCATTGACCTTATCACCTTAACCAAAGGTGATCTCCATGACATCGGCGAGACGATCCATGATGTCACAAGTGAAATGCTTCAATATTTTATGTAGGAGCACCAGACTGTGTTGGGGGCCCTCAGGGAACATCTGCAGGAGTTACAGGTGTGGCCCCCTCAAGAAGGTACCCTAACAACCCACATCATAGCTGGAATTTCAACAGCAGAGCAGATGTTGTGCACAAGGATGGAAAACACAATAGTGTTGCTAAAGGGAGCTCTAGTGTCTTCCAATGCGATGGATCGATTATCGATTAGCATGAAGAAAGACCTTGGCCTTAATCTAGCTGCCCTTCCCTAGGAAATGATGTATCTGCTACAAGATGGGGTAATGGCAGAGCTACGGGCCAGGAGAGATGCGTGATCCAAGTTCTTAGCAAGCAGAAGATAAACATAGAATAGCTCAGCTTGTAGCGTGACAAATTGGTGTCGCAAAATAAACATTTGGTGCAGACGGTAGATGATGCTTGCCGACACATCCTGGAGCTAGCCATCGCAGCAGATCTACTGGTAGAAGTGCAGATCCACAGTTTGGCAACCAGAGTCTCTGAGGCCAGGGAAGAGACAACAAAGGTTCAGCTAGAGCTGAATCTTCAGATCGTCGAGCTGCAGTTGAAGGTGCGGCCTTCCACTCCCCCGGAAATCAGAGAACAACGCGCTAGCACTATCGCAGCAAGGATGGAAGAAATTGGAGGTGCAGTGCGTGATTATACTGGCATGTTGGAACAAGCACTTGAGGTCCTCACGACTTTGCAAGAGGATCCCAACATCTAGTGCCTAGAGAAAGAGGCACGCGAACTCCAGCAGCAATACGAGAGTGTTAGAGAAACTGCATAGATAGTAGTCCTCACTCAGCGGCTTGCGAGGATGCAGCAAGCCAAGGCATTAAAGGAGCAGGTGGATGTGTCACGCCATAAGGAAGCAGTTCCCAAAGAATGCGTTCAGTCATGGATTGATGAGGCCTTCACAATCATGGTGAATATTGAAGGGAATATCATTCACATTCAGGGGATGCATGCACAGATGCAGGGAAGCACGCCATACACAGAGGTCTCAGAATGACGGATGCAGCAGGTTCAACAAGCAGCAACTCAATGCGCTGCAAACATCAGTACCATTCGAGAACAATTGGAGGGACTCTGTGCCAAGATCATTGCACCAACAGAGTGACTTGAGGGTGAGTCACGATGTTTGTGTTGGGGGCCTGTTCGGCATGGAATCGCCCCACGGCATGTTTTGGGGCTCAAAGCCAAAGTTTTGACTTGATACTGTTGTAAAGACTCTATGAATTGTGGGCGTGAAGCACAAAATGTATGTTAGATTCATAGGGTTGTCCGCCCCAAGTTTTGAATGTAATGTTGGCGTACCCATGGTCCGTCGACCATGGGATTGTATAAATAAAGTGAGGCTCTAAGTTGTAAAGACATTTAATCTAATCTAATGGAGAATGGGAATGAAAGGTCTTAGAGATTAAGTCGAAGTGCAAAGTGTGTCTTGAGTCGTAGAGTAGGAAAAGGCTCTACAACTGAGTACGCAAAGGCCTAGTAGAGTCCACAACTAAGTGGGCGGACCCCTATAACTGAGTGCACAGGGTGGAGTTGAGTCTTTAATCGAAGAAGGGATTAATAAAGAAAGGTTTTGTTATCAATTTTGTGCATCTATTATGAGTTATTACATGTTTGATATCATTTGCCAATATATTGTTTCTTTACTGCGCGCACTTGTATGAATTGTGAATATGGTTAAGTATAACTGAAAGCATATAGATAAGCTAAGTTAATCAACTAATATTAGATTACTAGTAAGGACTTGGGTAATAACATTGTCCGGTCCCCAAGTAGGGTTGTGCAAGGCAGCATCTCAAGCTGCGAGGTACGGGTAAGTGTGTGTAGCGACGTGTGAGTAGGGTCAAACTGCGGACCACTTGAAGTCATCAGACATCTCCAGGGTGCGGAAACCTAGTTCTAGCACCCTCCCATACTACTTTGAGTGAGACCTGTTGACCTCTACCGGTCAACTACCCATGCAGTACACCCCCTTTTTTTGCAAAAAGGGGCAGCACCTGATCAGCGTGTCCGTGCCATCCTGTAGTCATCAACAGCTTGATCAATCTAATTGTAAACCCAGTCTGCATGTATTAATTGTAAATAATCCTAGCAGATATGAGTCGTGTATGTAAATTGCCTAGGTGGACCTAGCTTTCTAATGATAATCTATGTCCCGGAAGGTTTTTCGTCTCACCGATCCACGGATCGGCAGAGTTTTCCTTCAAACCTGACCCCAAAGCCGGGATGCATTTTGTTATTAGAACTTTAGGAGAATCCTAGTGTGTTAACCTGCTAGATTATAGTGTGTCGCAGAACTGGGGTGATTTTGAGGGTCTATGTAAAGGGATTTTCTCCCTTAGATGTAAATGGTAAAAGTATGATGTAACGTTCCGAGGGTCGAAAAATGTTTAAAAATCCCTCATGAGTCCTAAGTCCTAGTCAGGTGATGTTTCGAGGCTTAGTTCGATGATCCATTAAATGAATTAAAAATTAAAAAAAAAATAAAAATAATAATATAATAAAATATAAAATAAAATATATTAATAAATAAAAATCTAATAGAAATAATAATCAAAAAAAAAAGCAAAAACCTAAATAATAAAATAATAATATTTTTTGTGAAAGCATGCAAAATATTTTTTTAATAATAAAATCGACGGATGAGATAAAGAGATTCTTCATCCTCATCGAGGTCGAGATCGCTCAACATGGATCACTCGAACTAGCCGTTGGGACATTTCCTTAAATAGGTTAGGGGCATTTCAGATCATCTGATCTGTGAGTCTTGTACTGAAAAAAGCTCTCTTGCAAACTTTTTCTGGTTAATAAAAGAAGACTTTGGGGTCCAAATCTGGCTGGTGTTACTCTCTGGAAGTGCTGTGAGATGTTTAATTTTCTGCGTATTTCATTTTTCAGCCATTAATAATAGCTTGTTTTTAGAGTACTGTGAGCACAGGTATCTTGTTCATGTGCTAGGGTTTGAGTGTTGTTAGGGTTTCTGAAGTAATGGCAGGTATCTCCATTACTTCCTGAGATCTAGCAGCATTTTAGCCCTCTTTTTCTGATGGTTGTTTTGAGCTGTGCAGAAAACATTTTCTGAAGGAATTTTGTGGGCGTTCGGGGAAGTTCTCGGCTGAACCAGCCAACTCCCGCAAGCATTTTTTTTGCTGAGCCCAGTTGGATTTGATCCCGGGTCTATCATTCGGTTTATTTTTCTAATTTGCATCAGAGATTTTCTGAAGTTCTTCACAGTGAAAATCTGAAATCATTATTTCTTTAAATATTTTCTGTGCTTATTGATGAATCTCGCTGTTAAGGGGCCAAATCTGTAAAAAAAAATTTGGGTTTAGGGTTTTCAGTTTCGTTTCTTACACACTGTTTTAGGTTTTTGTTTTCCATTTTACAGGTTGCAGGTTTTTTTTGAAGATTTCCGAGGGTTTGATCAAAGTTATTCTGCTACTCGGGGTTTATTTTTGTTACAGGAAAAAATCTTTTTTTTGGCAGGCTGGATTGCTGCCATATCTCAGCTCCCTGCTTTCAATATGAAAGATACATCCCATCCCACGCAGCTGCCTTGGTTCCACGTGTACCTGCACACAATCTTTAGCTGCCATCGAACCTACTCATCAGCAAACTCGTCGATCCTTAGTCTCCCATCAGCTGATGAGCAAACCTGCAAACCAAACAACTGTCAAGCAAACGTCCAGCTCGCAGCCTTCATTTTCCTCACGCTACCACACTTGCACCACCCTGCGTTTTTCCTAGTTGCCCTCCTACGCTGCAACGTTCTCCCTCTTCCGCCATCGTCCAAGCTATTGCATTCATTTTTCATTTACCTTCAGCATCCCCTCTTGCTATTTGTAAGATGCCACACACCTACAAAATGCATCAGACCGGTTCACCCTTCCACGCTGCCTCTGTTCAAAACCTGCAATGATAAAACAACAAATCAATAAGTCCGCATCACTTGCTAGCGGTTGTCATTGCCATTTCGCAGCTACTCTCACCACCGACCAGTTGCTGCCTGCATGCGTCTTGCATCCATTCCACCTGCGATCTGCGCGCTGCCGTCGAATCTCATACCAAGTCTGCAAAACCTTCTGTCCGCCCTTGAATGCACTCCGCCGTCTGATAGTGAGGACGCGTTTTTTTTTGTGTACGGGCCAGTGTGATTTCATGCGTTGAATGCTAGCTTAGGTTTCGATTTTCGTATGGTTAGCCGTTTGCGTAGGTTGATGCGAGGTATGTAGGTTCAGTTCTTTTTTTTTTAATTTCATTTTCAGTATAATTTAGTTTTAGTTTGTTTCAAATACGTACATGCGTCATTTTAGGTTCAGTCGTTTAGTTTTATTTCATTTAGTCTTATTAAGTTTGGTTTTATTAAATTTTAGTTTCATTTTAATAGTGTAAGTTTAATATTTATTTTCTTTTATATAAAGTAAAAAAAACAAAAAAAACAAAAATTCATTTAGGGTTTTAGTTTTAGACCTTTAGATTTTAATTTTGATTTTTTTTAGTTTCTTTTTAAGATTTAAATTAGATTTTAGATTTTTTCTTTTTTTTTTTTCTTATAAAAAAAAAATTTAAAAAAAATAATAAAATCAACTAAAAAAAATTTCTTAAGCCTCTTTGTTTTTTTTAAGTTTATATTTTAATTTTAAGATTTAAATCTCTGTTTATTAGGTTTTATTTTTAATAAATTTTACTTGGGTTTAGTTAGTATTTTAGATTCTAATTCTTCATATATATAGTGTTTCTTTTTTTTATCTTTAATATATAAATATATAATAAAAATATAAAAAAATATAAAATAAAAAATCAAAATTTTTTTTTTTTTTTTTAAGGGTTTTTAGATTAAACTTTAAATTTGTTTCAAGTTAAAAATTTTGTCAAAAAAACATAAAAAAAAAAAAAAAAAAAAAAAAAAAAAAAAAAATTATCGTGGAAAATTAAATTTTGCCAGATTCAATTGTTTTCAATTATTATCTTTCATGCTGAGATCTAAAGTTTTCAAGTCGAGACACGAAATTGATATCTGGTTAGTAATTTACGATTCTCGTGGTGGTTTTAAGCACTTATCTTTTCGAAGTTTTCAGTTGCTGGATATCGTTTTGGTCATGTGATTTAGCTGATGACAAATGATTGCTGGTCACGATTTATTTTTCTATATCATTTAACAAGTAATCATTTTGATAAAAATCTCTCAAGGCACTGGTCTGCTAACTAATCAAATCTTTTTTTAGTGCTTATCTTAGTCGTGTCTCGTGTCTCCCAACCAACTGTTTTGGTAGTTGGTCTTCATTATCTTATAGGGTCTACCCCCCCTTAGCCGCGGGAGACAGGCTTAAACGGAGGGATCGGGGATTAGAGTGACAGCCCCCGGTCTGAGCGTTGTCGTGTCAATCTACGCGACAACATTTTTTGGCGCCGTTGTCGGGGAAAGAGTTTTTCTGTCCTTGGTTCTTTTCAAGCTTTTCTGTGTTTAACTTCTTGTTCAGGTGGCGACTCCACTTCCTATATTATCTACAAGAGTGTACACTAGAAGGCATCCAAGCAGTCTGTGCGACCCTACCCCTGATCCTGAAAAGGTCTTCAGGGTGCGATCACACAAACTCGCCTCTCGTACACTTCTTGGAAATCTTGGACAAGAAGCCCTTTCCGATATTCATTTGCTCTTTAAGGGTCAAGTTAGGCGCAACACCATGAGTTTGTATGCCCCTTGTAATTTTTCTAACATTCCTGGATACCCCAATGATATTCCATCTGTTGGGATAGACAAATTGCCTAGCTTTCAAGGAAATAATGCCATTACTGCTAATTCCCATTTGCGAGATTTCAACATATGGATGGCTAAGTATGCAAGATCTGTTGATTTTGATCATGAAGATGTCAGGATGACTCTTTTTATCTTGACTCTAGGAGGTGATGCTTATGACTGGTTTACAGAAAAGCCTCCAAATTCATTCGACTCCCTACAATCGATTATTAACGCATTCAAAGAAAAATATGGAGATAAGAGAGAGGGAATACATCTTGTAAAAGCTATTAGTCTAATAAAGAAAAGAGAGGATGAAATTGTCGAGGAATTTAATAAAAGGTTTAATGGTATTATCAGAGAATTACCTCAAGACTATAAACCTACAGATAAAACTCTTCAAGACTTCTACATTGATGCCTTTAGTCCTGAACCATCTTATGAGTTAAGGCGTGCTAAGCTTAATGATTATAGAGATTGCCAGGCCTTAGCTATAGAAATTGAAAAGGACAAGGCAGCTTCTGGGAAATCTGAAATCTCAGGTTTTGATAGGGCTGCTACGAAACTAAAGGAACCTTAGGGAAAAGCAGTCCAAGAGCCAGAAAGTGAGCTGGTTCTCAAGTTGCTTCAAAAAATTGAAACTATGGAAATTAATCATAATAAGGAGATTAACACTTTGCAGAATAGGTTGATTCAAATGGAAAGAGCGCAATCGCAAAATTTTCAGCCTCGAAATAATAATAACAGAAATAATAATTGGCAAAGAAATGGTCAATCTAGTGAGCAGAGACCCCCTAATCAGCTTACTAATCTGGTAGATGATGCTCCTCCTTACTGTCGTGTTTGCGATGCTCTTCATGATGAATCGTCTTGTCCCATTGTCAGAAGAATCTTAGATAATGGAATGTTTGGGACAGGTGATCAAATAAACGTAGTAGGGAGCAAGTTTCCTTTGCCTATGAATGATTGGATAGAGGTTAAGGAAAGGAGCTACGATGTTATAAATCCTTCATCTTCTTTTAGTATAAATAACCTTGAAAATAAAGATGACATTTTGGCTAGGTTATGTGGTGAGAAACCCTCTCCTGAGAAAATTTTAGAAATTGCTAGAGATAAGGGTTTGACATTCCAAAGAAGGGATAAAGATCAGAGCGGGAATCAAATTCCCACTCGAACTTTGAACCCTGGTGCAAACTCTGGAATAGATATCGATTTGGGAAGTTGGTTTAACAATGCTAAAATCTGGGTTCCTGTATCTGAAGTCGTTAAGATCCCTTCCCAAAGAGACAAGTTACTGAAAGCGATTCAGGGTCCTCAAGTCAACGCTTCTCAACAAAAGACTCGCGACGTTGATTATCATGATGCTCCCATATATCTGCAAAGCGTAGATGCTAATAACAAAGATCATCAACCCTTCTTCATCACCTTATTAGTCAATGGGTATAAATTGAATAACTGTATGTTGGATTCTGGTGCATCTGCTTGCGTTATGACTAAAAGGGTCATGGAACAGCTTAACTTAAGAGTTTCTAGACCCTACTATAATATATG
>APFE030446254.1:0-19794 GCA_000404065.3 Pinus taeda
AATGGAGCATGAATGTATTGCAGTGGGTGAGACACAGGCGAATTGTCTGAATGACTTCTCTTGAACATATTAGCGACACTGACGATGGATTGGTAGCGTTACCCCAAATATTGATGGTGTGATGGACCAATGGTGATGACCAGTGAACAGAACAACCCAACGCGGCATGGATGCGGAAGGAAAGTGTCATGTTCAAGAGCGACTTGCTACCAATAAAGTTTTTTCAAGTTTTCTTCCCAATTTTCCCCAGTCATTTCTGACCAGTACCTCTTTATTTTTGTCAAGCTTGAGGAGGATAACATATGCTTGTTCTATAAACAACCCTTCGAGCGAACCTGTCGTTATACTTTAGCGAGCCTAGTGACAGTGAAACTCGTTCTCGTCCATTTGGGCGAGTTTGTCGCTATTTGGTTTTAACGAGTTTAACAACAAAGATAACTCGGTCCCTTTCAGTTTTAGAGAGTCTGAAAGGAACGGAAAGGAGACTCCAACAATTCTTTTTCATCATGTAATCCCTTAAGTCCGAAAAAGCGTAAAATAACACAGAAGGGATGAATTTTCGATAGTTTTAACGAGCTGAACAAGACAAGCGCTCGATCGTTTTGTGTAATAATCCCTCAGGTCCAAAAAGATTAAAATCTAGAAGAGGAATAGCACTTCCAATGACTTTAATGAGCCGGAGAGGCCAATCGCTTGACAATCTTTTCATATTTTACGAGTCAGTTGAAAAGAGCTTAAAGGAGACTCGTTTTCGAGGAACGAGTGATGGTTTCGGGTAGCAGCTGATTCCAAGTAATGTTTGGAATTCTCCAATCACGGCAGTGTTACAAGGATGGCTAATAGAATCACTCTACGCAGATGTTCCTCGAATGGGTAAACAATCATATGGGGGTGAATGATCAGCTAAAACAGAGTGGAGGTGATGATGAGAACACGACCAAAGCTCAAAAGTTGGCGATAAGGCATTCACAATGGTTATTTACCGGTTCATTTTTTAATGAGCTTAAACGCTAGGGGAAACATTTGCTCATGACTTATGTTTATCTTTTAACGAGCTTGAACTATGCGCTAAAACTGCTCATGGGGGTTTATTTTTTAACAAGCTTGAACCCTGCGGTAACACTGCTCGAGATAATGGTCATTGAGTCTTTGATTCACCATTAGCGTTTTGTTCTTTAAAAGATTGTACTACCTATTCATTTGCTTCATCAAACTGATTAGAAATGAAAACATATGCTTGGTAAATGAGTTAAGAACACTAATACTTTACTCGAATTACATGCATGGTAAATTAAAAGTGACTTTTACCTCTCATTTTACCATTTCATTTGAATTTGGTTTGTTGGAGCTCTGGAGGTACTTTTCCCCCCTGATTTTCACCAGCTGATTCTTGGAGATTCTGTGGACGATTCTTGACGCCACTTGGACCAGGTAGGAGCTAAACTTGTGCTCTTCAATTTCATTCTTTTCTTTTTGAATTCTGAGCTTGTTTCCTTGTTCTGCTGAGCCTCTGGGGTTTGAAGAACTCGCCCTGGCACCATCGCACCCTTCCTTAATCTAAAGGTTCGATGCATATTGGTCTTCTCACTTACTAGTCAGTATGCATCACTCCCAGTACACTTACTGGGGTGTGATGGGCACAAGGAGGAAACTTTTTTCTCAGTTTTCTCATAGATTTTTGCCTTTTTTTTACCAAATGAAGATCCTGACTCTTCTCTTGTTTGTTTTTCAGAGATTCATCGGAGCAAAATGGTTGTTACATGGCGAGAACGTGAGCATGAAGAAGAGGACACTGTTGCTTTACATGATCCGGGCACAGTAGCTGCATTGCGGAACTGTGGCTTGTTGAAGTTTTTCCGTATCTCTAGCATGAGGCAACAAATCAATTTGTTGCAATATTTCCTCAATGCCTGGGATCATATCAACTAGGTGTTCCAGATTAGGGGCAAATTGATCCCCTTGACTGCCGTGGACATCTATTTTCTGACCGGTTTATCGAGGCATGCTTCCCCTCTCTCATTATCAGGCTCCACCCATGGGGGTGAATCCGTGAGGGAGTACATTCGTCGGCACTGCAGAGAGGGATCTCAACCGAGTACGGACGGCAAGATCAATATCTGAGATGTCACTGACCAGCCCTTGCAGACCACTCTATTCACTTTTGCTAGACTGGTTGGTAGTTCTTCTCTTCACATAGCCAACAGGTCTTATATGCAGTATGCTTTGGAATGCCTTGAACTGAAGGTGTTCAACTGATGTGATGCAGTACTCTCTATGATGAAAGAACAACTGACCAAGGTGAAAAGCGGAAGATCCAAGAACTTCAGCTATGGTTCTATTTTGACCACTTTCGCTTTGGAGAGAATCCCACTAATGCAGCCGCAGTACATTTCACTTGGCCTACCTCCACCAACTGAACCACGGATGCAGAGATGGGTTGACCTCATGTCTTGGCATGCTGGACAGCCCCAAATTTAATTTTCTAATACTTTCTTTGAGTGGTTCAATCGTCAGGAGATGGTTTATGCCAGGTTCCCATATGCTGGTATGGATTTCCGAGGTGACCCAGATTTGGTGTTGTCGGCTGGCGAGCAATGGGGTGCCATGGGTAATTCTTCTGACCATTTCTCTGTTCATCGTTCTTTATAATGTTCTTATGTTTTTTTTATCAAGACTAATCAAAAATCATGTGCTCATGCAGATGTTGGACCGGTTCGACCGGCAGTACACCGTAGAGACCCAGCGGCCGCTCCAGCAAGAGAGGCTGTGGGGAGGGCCACCCTTCGCGACCTTGACGTGGTCGAGACACTTTCAGCACTGCAGGACTAGATCGAGGGTCTTACCCTTGGTATCCTGGATGTGAGGACTGACGAGCTGCCTCTGCGGTTGTAGCGACATACTACTGGAGTGCCGAGTCGATGGACTAGACTTTTACACATGATTGCACAGGCGATGACTTGTTATCACTAGCATCATTAGACTAGGATGCCCCCTAGCATTTTGAGTTTTGGGTCATTTTACCGATTTTGTCTTGGTTACAGAACATTATGTATAAACTATAAACTGTTATGAATATATTTTTTATTTTCGAAGCTTTATTTTGGTTAAGTTACATGATCCTGCTGCATATATTGATGTGATGCTTCTTTTTTATAAATGTCGCAAATGTCTATCTAACACATAATTTGCCAATGAGTCTATTAATGTGTTTAAACTTCTAGAAATATGTTGATATTGGATGAAATCGAACTGTCTTTCCAAAATTCTAACCCTTAGGAACATGCGATAGATAGCTAGATTCTGTACATAATAGATGCCCTTGAGTTGTAGAATGATGAGCTATGAGTCTAGCCTGACGAAAAGTCGGCATATGCCATGTGTGATGGCATCAGAGAGGAGTTCTATCAATGCACTATATTCAGCGATATTGTTCGTCGACTGACCAATACACACCCCTCTGAAAGTTACTAACTTGCCGTTGGGATTGAAAAATGGCCCATGCCGCAGAAGACAGGTTCCGCGAACTACGACTTGCTCCGTCGGCATATCCAACGAATGATTCCAGTAGGTTTGACATCTGCAACGAATGCAAAAAGTGAATTACCTAACCAAAATAAATGCTCTTGGCGAAAACAAAAACGTAACAAAAGCATGAGGATTACTACGCGGAATTAAGCATAGTAACGCTTGAGGTACAACCCACTGCGAGGTTGCACCAGTGGAATCCCATCATAGTCCATCAACTCGTAGGCTCCTTTTGCTAATACACTCTTAACAATATAGGGACCCATCCATAACGATTTGAATTTCCCTGCTCCCAACTTATCGAATTCCTGGTCGTAAAGTAAGACCAGGTCACCTTTTGAGAAGACATGAGATTTGACATTCTTGTCAAACTGTGCTTCGACTCGTTTCTTATGAGATTCGTTGGTTGTAGCTGCATCACGATGGGTTTCATCCAATTGGATTAGTTCAAAGAAACGAGCCTCTTCTTCTGAGGTTCCGAGGAGAAGGTCGACTACGAGTTTGAGGGACGAGATTTCACATTGAACAGGTAAGATTGGTTCCAGACCGTACACAAGTTGGAAAGGTGTGAACCTGGTCGCATTTCTTACCAATGTTCGGTACACCCATAAGGCCGAGTACAGGATTAGGAGCCAATCCCATTTGTGGACTCCGATCATCCTTTGCAGCATGCGCTTTAGGACTTTGTTGATTGCCTCAACTTGTTTGTTAGCTTGTGGATAATACGGAGTAGAGCTGTCGTGGGATAGTCCTAATTTGGCAGCCAACTCAACCATCATGTGATTGCGAAAATGCGATCCATGATCTGTAACTATGGCCTGTGGAACACCGAATCTGGAGACTACGTGATTAAAAAAGAAAAGGGCAACTGTTTCGCCGCTATTGTTTAATGTAGGCATCGCCTCGACCCATTTGGTAAAATAGTCTACTGTGTGCGACTATGATATACCCATGCCCCCCAGCCAAGGTGGGGTTACATGCCATGAAATCTATGCCCCATTTGGCGAATGGCCCAACAGCTACTATTGGTTGCAGCGGTGTGGGTGGTCTTCTGGTTTTGCTATCGAAAATTTGGCAAGCATGACAACTTCTAACTGCGATTATGCAATCTTTGAACATTGTTGCCCAGAAGTATCCTGCTCGCAAAATTTTTTGCGCCGTGGCATAACCAGGTTGATGGCCCCCACATGCACCTGAATGACAATAATTTAGGACTTTTTCGGCCTCCTCATGGGTGAGGCACCTCCGCAGAACTTTATCGATACCACGACAGTAAAGAGTATCACCGACGATCACGTAGTCTTTCGCTTGGTATCGATTACGTCGTTGTTCGGAGCATGAGGTATTAGACCTATATGTTTGTGTCTGGAGATAGATGATTATATCTCTGTACCACGGATCACTTGAAGATATCAGAAACAAATTTTCATCCACGATTGCTTCTTCAGATGTTGCATTGTTGGACGATGATGGGAGATCACGTAGTAACTCCGCAAATACCAGGGCTTTCTTTGATTTGGATTTTTTGAATTCCAAATCAAACTCTTGTAGAATTGCTATCCATTTTGAATATTTGCCCCCCAGCAACTATCGCGACAATATATAAGTCATGGGGTTGCAATTTGATAAAATGGTAGTTTTTATGAAGAGGACGTAGTGTCGAAATCTCTGTATCGCTTGAACAGCTGCGAGGGCGAGCTTTTCAACGTAGGAGTATTTCATTTCCATATCATTTAAGTTTCGGCTTAAATAATATATAGGATGTTCAATTCCATTGTATTCTTGAACTAAAACCATTTCTATGGTTGTATTTGCTGCAACCAGATACAGGTTAAAGTCTTTTTTATAATCAGGAGCATACGTTAATGACGCTTGTATTAGAGATCGCTTCAAAGCATCAAAGGAAACCTGCACGACCTGATCCCAAACGAAGGGTACTTCTTTTTTCAAAAGACGAGTATAACCTTTAGCTAGTTCTACGTAATTTGGAATGAACCTCCTAAGGAAGTTTGCTTTCCCTTGGAGTTTCTGAATCTGAAGCAAGTTTGAAGGTGGAGGCAAGTCGATGATTGCCTGAACCTTGCAAGGGTCGAGACGAATCCCATCCTTTGAGACCATGAAGCCAAGTAAACGACCAGAACTGACACAAAACACGCATTTGTGCGGATTGAGTCGTATCTTGTAGTGTCGGCAACGTAGAAATATCGCTCTCAAATGGCACGAATGATCGGTCCACTTTCGTGAATGAGCTGGGAGATCATCGAGATATGGTTGAACGATGTTTTTGATGTCATGGAAAGCATAGTTCATTGCTCTCTGAAAAGTTGCCCCTGCATTCTTCAAACCAAAGGATAGCTTGCGATATGCGAATGTGCCCCACGAACAAATGAATGCAGTCTTTGACTGGTCCTGTGGGCAGATATTTATTTGATTATACCCAGAAAATCCATCGATAAACGAAAAGATTTCACGTCTGGCGCATTCATCAATTATCTGGTCAATAAAGGGTGTAGGATAGTTATCTTTTGGACAAGCTTGATTTACATCCCTATAATCGATGCACACTCTAATCGTTCCTTGTTTTTTCATCACAAGAACAATATTCGATACCCAATCGGTTAGAGGAACGGGGTAAATGAAACCAGCATGGAGGAGTTTTTGAACTTCCGCCTTGATGGCAACGGATTTCTTGGGGTGCACCTGCCGTAGCCGTTTTCGTACCGGTTTGACATCTGGATACATCTTAATTTCGTGTTCAACTATGCTCGAGTCAATACCTGGCATTTCATCATATGACCAAGCAAAGACATCTCTAAATTCGCGAAAGAGAGCGCTATATATTTCCAGTTATGAAGAAGAACAAGATTTGCCAACATGAATATTCTCTACAGCATCTGTTTTGGTTGAGATATTTATGGTAGTAGTCTCTTCGATATTGGATAGGTTTCTCTCGGAATCCACCGTATTTACAGTATTTGCCAAAAAGTCGAATACTGAAGGATGGTGTAGGTTACTGGAATTATCTTCTTTCCAGTTCAGAAGATGGGAACGATGGTGGTAATCTTCCCATGGTGCCCCATCAATCATCATCGATTGAATGATTCCTTCGTCTGTAGAGTGTACTCACGACCAAGGATCTGAAGGGATGCCATATTCCTTAAACCTATATATCCAAACGCTTGATGAGCATTGATGTGGGTTTGCCTCCCATGCTGAAAAAATTGATTGCTATAATATTTCCAGTGGGGTTAGAGCAAAAACTTGCAGATGATCTATTTTAACATCGTTTTCTGACATCTTTTGAATGGAAGATATCATATTGCAGGTTCCTACATTAGCCATTTCCGCCAAATTTGTTGGAGGTGGTAGGGTAAAAGTTCCCATTAATGTGGGGTCTTTTAGTAGGCCTACTCCGATACTGTGAAGCGGGCTAGGGCTTCCATGAATCATCGGAATGCTTCCTGTAACTTGCGAACTGTTGGGGAGAAAAGTTTGTTGGTCGATGATTATAATTCCTCCTTGGGAAGGAAATGCAATTTTCCTAAAGTAGGTCGACACAACAACTGCCATGGCGTATATCCAGGGTCTTCCCAGTAGGATGTTGTAATCGATATTTCCATCGATGACTTCAACATCGATTTCTACTATTTTTCCCCCCAGTTCGACTTGCAAGTTACTTAATATCCCATACAGGGTGTATGTTCGTCCGTCAAATGCTTTCAATGTTGTCGACGATCGCGACAAGGAAGGAGACCCTAGAGTTTTCTAGCAACTCATCGACATGATACATGTGGATGCCCCCTCATCAATAATTGTTCTATGAACCGTTTTGTTGAGGGCTTTCACTTGAATGAGGAAAGCTAGTTGAGCTGGTAACTGAGGGTCGTATCCTTTGTGATTAAAAGATACAAGAATTGGAATCAGTTGGGTCGATCCCACCTATTGCTGATAATAAAGCCTGCTTTTGGGAGGGGCAATTTTACAGTACCTCAAGAGTCGACATCGCGGAGGGCGATTGGGCTAAATCCTCCACTATATTATAGTGTTGTGCTGCTCGGGCGCGAGGATTAAACGTTGATTTGTGTACTACTCCCTTTGGTGGTTTTATTGTTAATTCAGGAATGATGGGTGTTGGTTTTATTGTTAATTCAGGAATGATGGGTGGCACAACTTCGGTTGAAGTTGTTGTTGAACTACTAGGTTGATCATTATCCTTGTTGTTCAACATCTGTGGATTCCCGTAATCTTTACTTCTTGTCGATATGAGAGCATCATTCAGTTGCTTTGAAACTGACAACATTAGCACTTGGGACGGGGAAGCATTTTCGCTAGCAACCAGATTTCTTCCTGGGTTTGGAAACGCATCAGTCAATACAGCCGAGGTTTTCGAACTTTTGAATAATTTTCTAAGTTCATCTTTATATGGACATTCTTTGGTCCAGTGATCCTCGTCACACATACTGCATGGATTTTTTGGTTTCCTATCCCTAGAAGGGTTTGCAGAAGATTTTTGAGGGGATGAGTCCCCCTGGTTCTTCTTCTTCCCTTGTTTTTTCTTCCTGCCTCCTGGTTGCTTGGGTTCTTTGCCTTTATCTGTCGACACGGCATTTACTTCCGAGGCTAGAAGTTCTTCATTTGCATTTTGACTCAAAACCGTGCGGGCCTTTTTCAATGTAGCCTTTGTGGTTTTAGTGCTTTTCGTACCTATCACACCATTGCCAGTGTGAGAATCTTTGTTTGATTTAGGAGGCGGAGGAACAGACAATTTTGGTCTGGGAGCATCAGGGATTTTATCGTAGAGCGTGCCAGACTGAGTATAGATCAAGTCTAGATATTGTGCACGAGCAATAACTTGCTCTTCAGTGACGACTCCTCCCTTTGCCACATCTTCTGTAATAGCGGGTAACAGCGACTTAATAAACCATTCAGCCAATAGCTGATCAAAAACATATGTTTTGACCATTCTACGATGATGTCGCCACTCATGAATATGATCAGATATGTGAGTGGCTGTCGTTTGTTTGAAATTGGTAAGTAGCTCAGTTCCTGTTTCGTACCTTATAGGTAACTGAAAATGGGTTAAAAAGGTTATGGCTAGGGTACTGAAGTTATCAAACGAAGCTCTAGGCAGTTCGATATACCACTTTGCTACCGGACGAGTTAACGTGCGTTGAAAGAGGCGAAACCGAATCGAATCATCATTGAGAGTGTTTGATGAACACCATAGATGAAAGGTCATCACATGATTCAATGTGTCTTCATCCGGATTTCCACTAGATTTAGGAATATCTGACGGGAGTTTATGCAGAATCGCCGACCACCAAGGGGCGTAGGCAATTGGAGTTTGTTAGTCGACTCAGATCTGGTAACTCTAAAGTTGCCATGAAAGGCAACTGTTGATTCAGGCTTGGTTGAGCATACCCAGGATAAGATGGAATTGTTTGATCAGTCAGTCTTTGCATTCCAACATAATGCATTTGATGTTGGTAACTTTGGTAAGGTTGATGGGCATAACCATTATGATATGGTTGATACGGCTACCCATTACTTGCAAAGACTTGTTGCTCATATCCTTGGTAAGCCTGCTGGAATTGCGGTTGTTAGTATTACACCAGCCATGGTTGTGAAGCCATGGGTTGTTGTCTAGTACTGACTATTTGACCAAGATGGGGATTGGTGTTCCCCGTTTGAACCTGTGCCATCCCACTAGTTGGTGATTGTGGTTGTGTCAGAGGTACAAGAGATTGTTGTATTGCAACCTGCAAAACTTGAGGTTGGCATACAACTGGTGACGCTTGTACTTTCGATACTTCCACAATAGCTGGCATAGTGGGGATGTTTGTCATAGGTAAACTCTGTTGTATCGAGCATACAACTCTTGGTTGTTCAGACAGGATTGGTACCTAGTGGAGTCGCCATTTTGTTACTGGGAATAGTGTCCACTCGGATGCTGCTATTCCCACTAAGATGGGTGGCTACCTTAGAAACAAACAAGTAAAGTCTACTATTGTTTTCTTTTATGAAAATAGACAAGAGGAGAACCAAGAAGACCAACCTTAGTCTTGCGCTCAATTTCCTCTCATTCTTGATAGAGTTTTGTTGCTTCTTCTTCATCTGCCCAGCATCAAAAGGAACATGTCGAATCACAGCAACATACTACTATCAAAGAAACAAAGATCTATATTCATAAATAACACAAGACCAGATGTGTGTTAACCATATAAATGCATATATGAACAAGTACACAAGAATATGGAAGAAAACAAGAATAGCTTTATTAAGATGAAAAGTAGCAAGAGGATTAAAACCATATGTTCTGACCCAGCATCATCCTCCAGCTAGGAAGCCCTTCTTCACCTCAAGCAAAGCTTAGATCACCCAACACTATGAATGTACACTAGAAAACCAACAACGCTTCTCTATAAGATACAAAATTCCAGCCTCTGGATCTCTGTGATGAGGGATCCATATATAGATGATTACAGAGAGGTGAGTCATCTTCTGGGATCTTGATTAGTGTCCTCTCTCTGATATTTCCTACTTCCACTTGGAGAATGATGATCTCTTACTCATCCCTGGTCGAAAACAGGGAGGCAAGTGTCAGAGGGGAAGCTTCTAGAAGATTCCATGATCTTCCACCTCACGTTTTTGTCCCCGCCATTTGTCCATTCTTGACCATTGCACCCTACATAGGATCAATTCAGTATGCATCATACCCTGTACACTGGGAAGGTGATATGCATTGCACCCTCTGCACTGAGCTTTCAGTATGGTCTAGTTTTGACCATTTATGAGCAGTTTTCAGTGGAGAACTTCTGGGAGATGATGTAACTAGCCGACCTTGTTCCTTTAGGTAGTGAAGCAACACTTTTAGGGACTTAGGAGACCTCAGTTTATGGACATTTATGATTGGGGTTGAAGTGCCCAAAAATGTCTATAACACTGCGTTCTTCAAACCAAACGAGAGTTTCCTATAAGTGAATGTGCCCCATGGACAAATAAATGTAGTTTTAGATTGGTCCTCTAGGCCAATATTGATTTGATTATAGCCAGAAAAACCATCCATAAATGAGAATATTTTGCATTTGGCACATTCGTCAATAATCTGGTTGAGAAAGGGAGTAGGATAATTGACTTTTGGACAAACCTGATCAACATCCCTATAATCGACACACACTCATACTGTCCCTTGTTTCTTCATGATAGGAATAATATTGGGAATCCAATCAGTAAGAGGAACATGGTAAATGAAACCAACATGCAAAATTTTTTCAACTTCTATTTTAATAGCAACGACCTTCTTGGAATGAATATGATGGAGGTGTTGTCGCACTAGTTTGACATCAGGATACATTTTGATTTCATGTTCAGCTATACTAGAGTCAATTTGTGGCATATCCTCATATGACCATGAAAATATATCTCGAAATCTATGAAAGAGAGAACGGTAAATATCAAGTTCTAATGGAGAATAAGATTTTCCAACATGAATGTTTTCTACAATGTTAGGTTTGGTCGAAATATTGATAGAAATAGTTTCTTTGATATTTGACAGCTTTTGCTTGGAATCTACTGTATCTATGAAAACATAATTCAAAAGGAAATCGATAACTGAAGGGTGATTAAGTTTTTTTGAATAATCTTCTTTGTTATCTGGAAGATGGGAACGATGATAATAATCTTCCCATGGTTCTCCTCCCGCTGCCATTGATTAGATGATTCCTTCATCAGTAGAAAATATACATGAAAAAGGATTGGAGGAAGTACCATATTCTAATGAATGATATACCCATACAATTGACAAAAATGTATTTGGGTTTGCCACGCAAGGCAGAAATATTGATGGCTAGGCTAGCTTAATGGGACTTAGCCGCATGATTTCATTACTACTATCAACTTTGAAACTATTGGTAATCCTCCTTAAGTCAGATGAAGTGGAAGATATCATGTTGCAAGTCTCAAATTTTTCCACTTCCGCCAAATTTTATGGTGGTGGTAGTGAAAAAGTACCCATTAGGGAAGAATATTTAAAGCGACCTACACCAATGCTTTGAAGAGATAGCAGGGGTCTGTGTACCAATGGAATGCTTCCAATATACTGTGAACTAGAGGCGAAGAAGGCGAGTTGGTTGATAACTATGATTTCACCCTTATCAGGGAATGCAATCGTATGAAAGTATGTTGAAACCATACCAGCCATAACATAAACCCACAGTCTTCCTAGAAAAATGTTGTAGTCAAGGGGTCCATCAACAACCTCAACTTGAACAGTTACTGCTTTCCCTCCTAGTTCGATTCATAGATTACTCAATATTCCACAAGGCTTATATGTACGGCCATCAAAAGCTTTTAGCGTTGTTGGTGAACGTGACAAAGGCGGTGAGCCAAGTGTTTTCCAGCAACTCATAGACATTATACAAGTAGATGCCCCCTCATTAATAATGGTTTGATGAAAAAGTTTATTCAGGGCATTTACTTGAACGAAGAATGCTAATTTCGATGATAACTATGACGTATAACCCACATGGTTGAAATCCACAAGATTAGAATTAGTTGGATCAATTCCACCAGTTGCTAACAACAAAGCCTACTTTTGGGAGGGAAAGTTCTAAAGTATCTCGAGTGTAGACATAGCAGAAGGTGACTAAGGCAAATCTTCTACAATATTATAATTCTGTGTAGCTCGAGCTCGAGGTTTAAATGTCAATTTATGTACAACTAACTTAGGTGGTTTTATTGTTAACTCTGGTGCAATAGGTGGTGGAATAGGATCATTCGAAGTTGAAGTTGAAGGGTTAGGTTCATCAGCTTGATTATTTGACGATGACAATTGATTTCCATAATATTTATTTCTTGTTGGCACCAAAACATCATCTTTCAGCTTAGAGGCAGATAACATAAGAACTTATGAAGTGGAAGCATGGTCTATAGCAACAATATTTGTCTCTAGTTTTGGAAAAGAATTAGTCAATATCATGGATGTACAAGAAGCCTTCATAAGCTTTGAGAATTCAAAGTAGTGAGGACAATCTCATGTAAAATACTCATCGTTACAAATTAAACATGAGTAATGAGGTTTCCTAGTCGAAGGAGAGGAATCAAATGATTTCTCTTGAGGGGAATCATTTTTGTGTCTTCTTGTTCTTCCCCTTCTTATTACTTCTTGGTTTCTTTTCATTCTTTCCCTTACCAGATGACATGACATTGATTTCGGAAGTAGGAGCGTTATCAGGTGCATTTGTAGTTTGATTAGAAATGACAAGTGTTTGACCAGATGTTTTTACCTACCATTTGTGTGCTCGAAGAACCAATCACACCATCACCGGCATGAGAGTCCTTACTCGATGGTAGAGGAGGAAAAATGAAAGTTGGTTGGGGTGCATTTGGGATCTTATCGTAGAGCATGCCAAGTTGTGTATAAATCATGTCCAAATATTGGGCATGAGCAATTACTTGCTCTTCTATGACAACTCCACCTTTCACCACATCGTCAGTGATAGATGGAAGCAAGGATTTGATAAACCACTCAGCCAAAATCTGATCAGGAACATAAGTTTTAACCATTCGACACCGATGATGCCACTCATGAATATGGTCAGAGAATGAGTAGCAGTAGTCTGTTTAAAGTTGGTTAATAGTTCCTTTCCAGTCTCATATCATATGGGTAGCTGGAAGTGGGTTAAAAACGTTGTAGCTAAGGCAGTGAAGTTATCAAAAGAAGCTTGTGGTAGTTCAATGTACCATTTTGCAATCGGACCAATAAGCATTCTTTGGAAAAGACGTAGTCTAACAAAGTCATCATTCAAGGAGTTTGATGAACACCATAAATGAAAATTCATGACGTGGTTGGACGAGTCTTCTCTAGGGATTCCATTGAATTTCAGAATATCGGAAGGTAACTTATGAGGAATCACCAGCCACCAAGGTGAATAATGAATTGGGTCATTGGTGAGCTGGTTTAGATCTTGTAATTCAAGTGTCACAACGAAAGGAAACTGTCTATTGAGGTTAGGTTGAGCATATCCAGGGTAGGATGGGATTGCCTGGGAAATAGGCCTTTACATACCATCATAAGGCATTTGTTGCTGGTAACCTTGATAAGGGTAAGTTTGTTCAGCAAATCCAGCATAAGGTTGTTGTTGAGCACTGGGATACATTTGTTGTTGTCCAAACCCAGCATAGGCTTGCTGACTAGGACCTGGATAAACTTGTTACTAACCAAACCCAACATAAGCTTGTTTTCCAAGTCCATGTTGGGGTTGGTATTGCTAGAATTTTTGTTGTTGATATTAGGGTTGCCAAGGCTGTTGAATCAACTGTTGTTGTTGTTAATATAATGGTTGTTGCCCACCAATGTAAGGTTTACCAGGTTGTGAATACACTAAACTAGTGTAAGTCTAAGTCATTCCAGTAAAAGGTAATCTAGCCTAAAGTTGTTGGACTTCAGACACAAGTGGTTGTTTTAAAACTTCCTAAGAAGGTTGGATATGTATACTGGAAACTTGGGGGTCTGAGGTTGAAGGGCCAACTTGCACAAGTTGAGATACAATAATTTGAGCTTGTGACTGTGGTACAGTTGTAGCAATAGTTGTTGTAGGTATAGATGAGACAGATTGCATAAGTTGTGATGGATACACAAGCCTAGGTTGAATGGGCATCGTTGGCTGCCACTAGCAGACATTCATTCCAAGCTTACCTAAAGACGACGGCATACGGACATATGCTTGTCCCCCAGAAAATGGAGGATAAGGAAAATATGCATCTTGTTCTCTGTATGGGTGTAGTCCAGTGTTGAGCGGACACATAGGACATTAACCAGATGAACCAACTTGATATGAACTTGATGGGTCCAGCTGTTCGGTACTCGTAAATGAGGAACCAGATAAAATTCCACTACAGGACATTGGTGAAGACCAAGGGACATAAACAACACCTGAGTGGGTGGCCGATAAATATTGGTAACTCGATGGGATGGATGAAACACCATACATGTGTGACTTAGGTGTCATAGTAAACATCGAACAGGTTGCGATAGAACATTCTGCCATAGCCATAATAGATGGTATAGTTTGGGATGTTGACTCTACCATAGTCAAATGTCCAAATAAGTTTCCTAACGAATCAATGGGCATCTGAAAGTAATCAAGATCCAAAGGAGCAGTGAAATCAGGAGTATGAGGATACAGATAAATTCGAGTTCCAAAATGGAATGGAGTTCTGGGTGATTCTACCTCAGGTTCCTCTTCTATCGAAATCAAACTAGGTGGAAGAATTTCATCATCTGGTCCGTAATATATTTATGATATTTTTTACTGAGATAAAGAGGAAGTCTCGACAGTTTTAGATGTCTGGGGAAGTACTTTCTCATATTATTCATGTAAGGTAACAACTTCTGATTGTTCAACCTCAAGATTCAAATGTTCTCGTAAAAGAACAAGTTCAGGTTGGGTTTCGTGAACAACTTCTAGTTCAGAAGTAACTTCTAATTGAACAGTGATCAGTTCAAGATTTAGTTCTGGTTGAATTGATTCACATTCAGAAGTAATTTCTTGTTGAACAACCTTGGATTGAGAATCGACTTCTTGTTGAACAACTTGGGTTACCGTTCCACTAGATTTAGTTCTAGTTTCCTTAGGTAATTGTGGAGATTCCACTACAGTAACAGATATACCAATAACCATAGGAGTAACTTGGGTCATAGTACTTAGCAGTATAAATGTTTTTGGTAATTCAGATGAAGAACCACATGCTTGTGAAGTACTTGATCTAGTCAAACGAGACCGCTTTGACTGAATAGGTGTATCTTTGGGTGGTAAAGAAAATTTACTTGTTGCTCTCCATGAACGACGGGGTAAGGGTTGATTTTCCTCCACAATTGCTTATTGATTTTATTACAAAAAATAAATAAACAGGAAAGGGTAAGCTAGGAAAAAAGGTTTATCATAGTATACAAAGTGGCCAACTCGGTTACCTAAGGATGGATAGCAACCTAGTGTTTTCCTCCCATATATACCCGAAAGTACATGGAGGCCCAATCCATATTAGCATTGTCTAATGTGAAACTGCACAATGAGAGCATTCCCATATACTTTACGTGTTGTAACATTGCCCTATATACTTGAAGGTATGTGGACGAGCTACGATATACTCACGTATGTTGAATGAGGTATCACACTTGGAATGTATCGCAGACAAGTTACCGACAACTGCTATGTTTTACGACACTAGAACACGTCTCTAGCCTAGAACCTCTAAATGTTTTGCATTAGATGACAATGTTACATTAGGTTAATTGATGTTAATTTTAAGTTGATCTTGATTAAGAATTTTCCTTTCAAGGTTCACCACGTGATGTATTTTCAATTCCTAGAATGAAACTAATATGCTAAGCATTCTTTTCATTCAATTTTGATAATGAAAACCTTAGCTAGTAGGGAAAAAGCAATCATATTCTTGTAATCAAAGAACAAAGAGCACATCTAATGCAATTTCCCTAAACTATTCCTATGAGCACACATAAACTCTTTAATGCACAATGAAAATTTTTCTTTTCAATTCCCTTGGTGTTGTGATGAACAAAAGGAAACTAATGCACACACAATAAATCAATATTTTTGCAAGAACGAAGACTTCATGATAGTTTTGTTTCAAAAGAAAAGAAGACTTTTACGACACTTTCTTTTGAACAAAGATTAATCAACTATAAACTAACTTTTCAAATGGATTGATAGTGACAAAGAAATCATTTAAGAAACACTAAACAACCAAGGACAAAGTAGGGCTGTCAAAGGAAACACAAATTGATTTCAGAGACACAAGCATCATTGACCTTTCAGTGAGTAGAAACATAAGGAAATTTGACAAAAAAGAAACTTAAAGGAGGCAATTGTGTCCTAAGGAGGATCAGTGTAGACTTGAATGGGTGATAGTGCACTTCAGAGCACTGTTCTCAAGCCAAGGGTGCTCTGCAGCGCTCTGTCTCTTGCCCAAGCCTGTGCTGGTGCTAGAGAGGTCATCGTATGGGCTTACAAGAATAAATTTCACCAAAAAACACTTCAGAAGGATGAAACAAGATCTATGGAAGCAGGTAAGGTCTACTAGAGTGTACTAGGATGAAGGTAAACTCCCCATAATGATGATCGTTCGCCAGCGGAGTCGCCAATTTGTTATCAGGAATTTGGTATTTATAGATAAATACTAATTCCATAGGTAGGTAGCTATACCTAGAACAACAGATTTAAAGTGTTTATCCTTATTCTATAAATGATAAATAAGAAAAATGGATTCAAAGGACATACTTGTTCTTTCGTTTTCATTTTCTCTCCTTTGTTTGACTCCCATCGCTCCTTATCGAACTTAACTCACTCAAAATACCTGTAAGCATAAATAGAAGACAGAGAACCAATCAAAGCAAGATATCTATCGAATATAAGTAAATGGAATTAGATACATTCACACATATAAATATCATGTATCAAGATAAGCATATGGAAAGAGGTGTAAACAACTTTATGAAGTAGAAGGAAGAATTATAACCATGAAGTCTAATCCATTGTCACTCTTCCAACATGGGTTCCAACCAACATTGCGTCAATAGCATAGCACTCTGGCAGCATAACTACAGTTGCTTATACTCTCAATTCTGACAACAACAATATCACATACAAATTCTCTAAGTCTCACCCCCTAATCACTTAGATGAGCGCTCAATTTATAAGCAAATGGAGGAGGTTTGTTCATAAATGAGGGTATTGAATGGCCTTCCAAACTTAGAGTTAGTTTCCATGGGGGAAGGGATGAGAGGATAAGAGGTTACTTAACTCATTCCCTATCCAAATTTGAGCTCATATGAGATGATAAGTGTGGGAATCTTCTATATGGCTCCAAAAGATAAGAATATTCCCAGAACCCTATGTGAATTTCGCTCAATCTCACCCAGTGCAGGTCAAAGTGGCCTAGGTTCTCTACAGAGCACCCTGACATGGGCCTACCTACACTCAAGCACACTTACCCCTATCCGAGGCTGCACTGGTCCCTCAAGGAGGAAATTATGGAGGGTTTCAGGGCAAAGAACTCTTAGGGAAGGAGGCATTCAAAATGACGACTTGTCTAGGGCATGTAGCAACTGAATTAGGGTCAGATGAGCCCTAATAATACTGATATGAATGATGCGAGTGATGTGGCCAAATGGATCTATAACAATGTTCTAGTCTGCTGACTTGGAGTATGAAATTATAGTGACATGGTAGAGATAACCTGGTATAAGAACCATGTGGAAATATATTATTGGTGAACTTATAATTTTGACATGGAAAATCCTAAAGCCTCGAGATTCATTCCAAGGAATAATTTTGAAAAGGTTTTGTGTGTATTTCATTTTCTTCAAAATGGTGAAGAGGTAAGAAATTGTGCCAAAGTTTACAGTGGGGTATTTATTTAGTTATACAAATAACTATGATGTGAACCAAATCATTGCCATAATTCAGATCCAGATGCATTGGAGCCAAAGGAAGTGGTTGAGTTCCAAATTTTTCTTAGTTCTATGATATAAGTATATTTGATTATCCATGCCTCTAGGTGTGGAGCGGGTATATTTATTAAAGTTTAATCCTAGATCTAGATTTACATAATGACAAAATAAATGTTCAAAATTCCAAATGAGTCAAGGTTCTATGTTCAAAAATTTTATCTGTTCATCCAAGTATCCAAGGGTAGGTAACGTTTTTTAGTTAAAATTAAGCTTGTATATGGATTCATGATTTGCAAACAAACATGGATATTCCATTAGAAAATTCCTCACAACAAATATGATAAAATTATATTTAAGATCTACAATCTACATAATTACAGTTTTAATATATTCATGGATATGTAAATTTATTGTTGATAGTGCATGCATGCGAATTTAAAATTATATCGAAAATAAAGAATGAAAAAATAAAATATGACACACACATTTGACACAAGATATGATTTGGGAAGCCCTTTCGGAGAAAATCCTAGTTGGAAGGTGAGGGCTCTCCACTCTCTTTCTTTGTATGGAAATACAATTGTGAGTGCAAAGAAGTATCGTTTATGGCCCATGGGCCGCTACAATGAAAAAATCCTCTTTGTGTGCTCTACCTCCTATCCCTCTTGGTTTTTCTTTCTCAATTATCGAACAAATGCATTAGAAAGAATGGAACCCCTTTTCCTCCTAGTGGCCCAGTTATAACATATCCTAATATCCCCCTAGTGGTTAGTTTTGACTACCATAACTCTTAACCATAGTTACAAGATAGAATATTCTAGAGTCTTAACCATTTTAATCACATGGATATCTCATTTTCCATGAATATTAGGGGCTAATGTGGCATCATTTCAAATTACGGTGGTGAAAATAGGAAGGTCAACTTCTCAATGGCATAAATTTTGCATGTGAACTTTGATTGAGGTGATTATTGCATCATTGGAAAGGTATCTATGTGTAGAATATCCTGGAAAATTGACACACTAAAGTAGTAAAATTTTTCCCCCAAGAAATTTCATTTGATGCGTCAAAATGCCCCTAGAAGGTTTTAGACATTGTTTTTCCAAACCAGGTCCTGTTAGTAAAAAATATCTCGTGAGCTAATTCCTCCACATTTTCTGCTCTAAAAGTGTTGATATGGATCAAAATCAATATAATTATCCATTTTGGAACACACCTCCCGATTTTGGTCCCCAAATGCTTCCACTGAATGAGGTGTGGAACTCTTTCCTCTACCCTCTCTCTAGTGTACCATTTAGCTTTCCCTAGAAGTTGTCCTTTCAATCTAATCTACCAAAGGTCATGCTGATTTTGTCTTGTATTTCTATACCTCTTCTATAAAATGGTATCTTTTTTCAACTCTGATTGAGCATCTAGTGCCAAATCATCCATAGAATTTTGCACCTATTCCTCTTCCTAATCTATCATAGAAGTCTCATAGAGTTTCAAATTATCTACATTCACTGTCATGCGGAAAGAGTTATTTTTGCTGAAAAAACTAACCTCCCTAGGAGTCTAAGACTCTCTAGTGACAAACAAGACAATTAAGAGCAATCCTTCTCTAAACATGCATTATCATATGAGAAACCAAGTGTTTTTCGATTCTACCTAAAGTCCAACGCTGTTGTAGTAGTCTAGCCTCGTCGATCCAGATGAGCTCCTCCTTCACTTCGAAACCTGCGTACACTAACAATCAAACGATTACATAACACCTGAATATCTCATAAAACAAAACATATTTAACATATAGACCAAGGAGT
>APFE030446254.1:39448-52367 GCA_000404065.3 Pinus taeda
GAATGCTCTAGAAATGACCACAAGTAACTTTTTTAAGATGAAACTCGCGCATTTTGACCTTTACAGGAGTACGCACCCATTCCTTGACTTACAGAGCGTACAAGTACGCAGGTACAATGAGCTTGGGATGCGTACACGCAGGCAAGGTAGAGAGAACCTGCGTACCCAGAGATAAACATGATTTTAATGACTTTCTCTCTTTTTTGAAGTTTGACATGGAGAGCAGAGGTATAAGGCTTGACAAGGAGGATAATATGACTATTGATGGAGCCATATTAACTGCAGATAGTCATGGTGACAAATTTCAGTGTAACATTCACAATTTAGTAAATGTGCATATATGGTGGTAAACTATGTTGATAGGCATTACCACCCACCTTTTCCAATATCTCCAACAATCCATACCTTAGAGCCTTTATTTTTTTACAAGACACTTATAGTCTCTCCTTCAACTGTAGCCATACTCTATCTCCAGCCTTGAACGATTTCTCTGTTCTTTGTTAATCATGTCTAGCCTTATATTTCTCTTGCAACTTATATAGTGTCTCTTAGAACTGTATATAGATTGTCATTCTATTTTCTACAAAATTTTCAAGCATCAAAGCATATCCTATAATATTTTCTGTCACTCCTCCTTGTTTCCCATATGCAATGTCCAAAGGTGAAGAAGAAAAATATCCAAAACAAGTTCGAAATGGGGACTTTCCTATAGAAGTGTGGACTACTCTATTGTAAGAATGTTGTATATATACCAAATTTTAATCCCAGGGCTTTAGATGCTTCTAGTTGTATCCCCTCATAATTTGCACCAAAGTCCTGTTGATTACTTCTATATGTCCATCTATCTACGGATTGAATGTTGTAGATATCTTCAACTTCATGCCCATATCCTCCCACAATGTAGTCCAAAATGCATTGATAAATCTTGTATCCATGTCTAAAATGGTTCTCCTTGGTATCCCAAAGTGTACCCATACCTTTCCAAAGGACAGGTTTGTTGGTTATTTCCGACTAATGGCTTTTTTAGAGGGCATCATAACACATATTTTTTTGAACCTCTCAATTACCATGAATAGGTAGTCATGTCCCTTCCTAGTTGTTGGTAAACCTCCCACAAAGTCTATGGAAATTATTTCCCAAGGATGAGTGGGTACAAGTAAGGGGTGATATAGACCCTATTTCCTGTTACTAGGCTTGCTGTTACAACAAAGCATGCATCCTCTTATGAACATGCTTCTCTTGCATCTTGGGCCAATACACGTACCTCTACAAGTTAGCCACGATATTCCCTACACCAAAGTAACCGAAAACCTTAGAAGTGTGAGCCTCTCTAATCAACTGCAAGTAGTTACCTTTAGGAACATATAACTTATCCAACCTGTAGAGAAATGCATCCTGGAGATGGTAGCCAACAATGTTGTTGCTAGCATGCACATGAATTTGACTATGAAATTGTTGAAACATCTCCTTGAAGTCTTCATCCTCTAAATATGCCTCTATGTATGCATCATGGGTGAATGGCTCCATGTGCATAAGAGTTCCCAAAGTTGTGATCTTTGGTGTGGGTGGCCATGAAAGCATGCTGAACAACTTGTTTTTGTTTCCCTTCTTGTACTTGATGACAAAGTGAAACAACTGTAAAAGCCCCATCCACTTGTAATTCCTAGTCTGTTGTAGCTTCCTATGGTTCTATAAGTACTATAGTGGACGATGATTTGTGTGGATAAATGTCTCCTTTGAAATCAAATAGTGCTTCCACTTCTTCACAACTTTCACCAAGGCATAAATATCCTCATCATAGGTAGGGTAGTTAAGAAATACCCCATTTAATACTTTAGAATGGTAATATGTAGGTTTTCCCCATTGTACCAAGGCCAGTCCCATAACATAAACACTCACATTTGTCCCCACTTCAAACAAGTGTTGCAAGATTGGTAATGGAAAAACTTGTGTTTGACTTATTTTCTTCTTTAGCTCCTCGAAAGCCTTCTATTGACCCTTTCCCCATTGGAAGCTCTTGCCACTTCCTATTATGGCATGGAGTGGTGTTTCTACCACTAAAAATGAGGCTATAAATTTCCTCAAGTACTATGCTTCCACAATGAAACTCCTAAGCTCAGAAACATTAGTAGGCACTGATGATTTCATGATGGAATCCATATTGGTACGATCTATCTTAAGCTCTCCTCCACCTATCACATACCCCAAATACACCAAAGATTGCTATGCAATCTCACAATTCTTGATATTTGCTAGTAATTGGTTCTTATTTAATGTCTCCAACATCTGTGTCAAATGATAGATATGATCCTCCCAAGTTCCATTTTATACCAGTATATCATCTAAATAGAAAATAACAATTAAATCTATAAAATGGTTTAATACATGATTCATTAATCTCATAAATGTAGCCAGTACATTACATAGGACAAATGGCATGACTAACAATTCATACAAAGCTTTCGTAATTTTGGAAGTGGTCATCCAAGTATCTTCTTCTTTGACTCCGACTCGGTGATATCTAGACTTCAATTCTAGCTTGGTGAAGTATTTTGCTTGTTGCAAGTGATCAAACAGATCATTTATCCTAAGCAAGGGGTACCTATGCTTGAGTGTGATTTTGTTCAACACCCTGTAATTTATACAAATCTTCCAAGTCCCATCCTTCTTTGGAAATTTTATGATGGTGAACCACATGGTGATGTACTTAATAGAATGATACTATGTTCCAGTAGTTGCTGCAATTGATTCTTCACCTCACTTGCTTCTATAATATACTAGTTGTACTACCAAATGTTTAACAATAGGGAGTCTGGAAATAGCTGGATCTCATGGCCCACTTCCCTCTTAGGTAGTAACCCCTTAGTCTCTCATAAAACATCATTGTATTCTTGTATAAACTCTTTCAATTATTTTTTTTTCCAAGGATGCATTACCTCTTACTGACTCTTTGACAGACTAATTTTCTCTTAAAAATAATAAAACATACTTCTTGTTGGAACTGATCATTTTCTTGGCTTGGTTGGCACTTACCAACGAAGTTTTCACCTTATTTTTGTGCACATTGATGATGAACAATTTTCCATCCTTGATGAGCCAGTATTGTTTGGCTCTTCACATGAATATTTCATCTCACATGTACATGTAGGGACTTCTAAAGATGACTCCACATATATCAAGGGGAACCACATCTAGTTCTACTTTATCAATAAAATTAGGACTGATGGAAAATCTAATTTTTGCACTATTATGTTACCTTAACTCTGCAACCTTATTTAACCATCATAGTGGATATGGATTTGGATTATCATGAACTTTCGACCCCAAATTCTTGAGCCAAATATGTTGCAATGAGACTCTCATGTGATCCTTAGTCAAATATACTAATAATCATTGTCTTCTTAACCTTTGTTTTTATATTGAAGAGTTTGGTGATTTATTTCTCTTCCAGTTGTTAAAAGCTACTGAGGCTCACCTCCCTCTGCATTGATGTAGAGATTATCTTCTCATCCATTTCTGATCTTATTTCAACTTAGTTCCAAAAATAAGTGGCCATGAGATTCCTCTTCTTATTATCTTTCCTTTTGTTCTTTGACTTTAGATCTAGATGCAACTTCCAGTACTTCACCTTTGTATGGTTGTTAATGCTGCAGTGGTTGCTTACATATTTGTACTAATGTGTCGTGGGTGTCGTATTTTTATGCTTTCCCCATTTTTTCTTCTTCTTCCCCTCATTAGAAGTGTTTTGCTTTATCCTTTTTGATCCACCTAATTGTGCTTTCTGCAGGAATATGTTCTCTAGGTATTGTGCTTGTACAAAATCCTTGTTCGTTGATTTAGGCTTGAGTAACATCACTTTCTCCTGCAGATGGCGTTGTAGACCAAACAATGATCCAGACGGATATTGGTGGCCACCTGCCAAGTCCACTTGGACCCCCACCATTGTTTCTTTCATCTTTTCAGTTTCCTTAATTGTAGCACAATTTACTATTTTTAGCAGTTTTTTGGGTCCTGAACTTCCAGAGCCGTTTTGAGGCCCTAAATGACGTTTTTTGGGAAAAATGGGAGAAAAATGGGTCCATGGACCAATGTTTCTCTTCTCGAAGTTGTAGTTCTCTAATAGATTTCTCTAATGAGATATTGTGTGTGTCAAACGAAGATCGTATGTTAAAGTTACGACCCCAGGAAGTTGATGTACCAATTTACCCAAACGGGGCCCACAGTTTGGCGTTTCATCTTCTATGGTTAGGTTTTTGGATGTTTAGGGTTTTTCATTATTTCTCAACAATAAAATAAGCCTTCAAGCCTCATTGTAAGATAGTGCAAAGGCATGTAGCTGCCACATCTCTTCTCAAAGATAAGCTACAATCGCCCTAGCTGGTTTATTTCCATTTATGTTTGTAAGCATATTTCATTATTTTATAGTAATGAAATGAAGTATTATTTCCAGTGCATCTCTGTAATTTGTTGCATTCCTATTTAAATTTGGATTAGTGGCATTAGAGCAGTCTGATTTTTCTTTGTTTTTCTTTGCATGTCCCCAACGATGTCAGGATATAAGGAGTTAGGGCTTGAACTGGTCAAACCTTTACAAGGCCAGCCTCAGAAATCTCGATGGCCTCCCATGGTGGATGGAAATAAAGATGAGGGGGTAGGAGATCCTATCAAAATCTTGCTCAAAGAAGCCCTCAAGTGGCAAAGGAACGCGATGATGGACAACTTTACCCAGATCCTTCAACAACTACCGAGAGGTGACACATCAACTTCCAACAATTACTCTGGAAATGCCACACCCTTTAAGGTACAAGTTAATTTTGAAATCCCCATATTCAAGGGCCAAATAGACGTAGATGCCATAGATAAATGGTTAAATCTGCTAGAAGGGTATTTTTCTGTTCATGATTTTTTGAGTCGGGAAAAGATTATTTTTGCCCTTCTCAAAGTAGCCCCCCACGTCAAGGACTGGTGGGAAACCTGCTGCGAGTAGAAGGATGAAAGTACAGGCTCACTATTTTTAGCCACACCCACTTGGAATTCATTCTGGACTGCCATCAATGAGTAGTACTACCCTGTCGGAAGCTATGAGGATCAATACATAAAGTGGACCATGCTACGGCAAGGAAGGGACCAATATGTGCTAGAGTTTACCAATATCTTCCATACCCTTCACACAAAGTTGGGTATCAAGGATTCATAATAGCATTTGGTACTCAAATACTGTGGTTTCCTGCACAAGTACATCCAGGAAGAAATAGGATTCCTGAACATCTCCTCGCTCGGAACGACATACTGATATGCCATCAAGGTTGAGCAAAAGTTTAAACCGAAGAAGCGAGACTTTGGATCTCCGAATCCAAAGCAAGGGAAAGGTGCCCCCAAACTGCAAAACAAAGGACAAATCCAATATGAGTGAGTTCCATAAGAGCTCCAATCACAACACAAGTGAGTGTCAGGCCAAGCAATCACTAGTGGCCGAGCTAAGGGTTTCAAAATCAGATGCATGTTCTGACTCTGAGTTAGAACTTGACAAGGGGAATGAAAAAGGGAAGCAGATTATCGATGTAGAGCCCAATGCCACCATTGCTACCATGAAGATCTAGAAGGAGGAACCCAAAGATCCAGAGGAGGAGGAGCATCTCTTCCAGTCCCAAATGTGGGTAAAGGGCTCCCTGCTACAGTCCATTGTCAACAGCAGGAGCCAAAAGAACCTCATTTCGATAGAGGTCATGAAGCGGTTGGGCTTACTGACTACAAGACATCCAAAACTGTACACCATTGGGTGGCTTCACCAAGGATGAGATCTTCGCATAAGCCAGTAGTGTTTCCTTCCATACAGCATCAAGACCTTTGTGTTATCGAGAAATCTAGTGTTTATGCAGAGCTGCTAATCCCACTAAGATGGGTAGCTATCTTAGAAATAAACAAATTAAAGTTACTTTCATTTTCCTTTATGAGAAGTAGATAGGAGAGGAGCAAAGAATACCAACCTCAATCTTTCGCTTGGTTCCTCACTTGTTCCTTCTCCTCTCTGACAGATCTTTTCCACTCCTTCCTTAGTTATCCCACTTCAAAGAATACCTGTAAAGTCAAAGCAACATAATACCTTTGAAGTATAGAGATCTACAATCATAAAGAATATAGGACCAGATATATATTGACCACACAAATGCATATATCATGAAACATACAAGAATGTGGAGGAAAAATTGAATAACTTTATTGATATAAAGAATAGAAGAGATGATTACAACCCATTGATCTGACCCAGCATCATCCTCCCAGCATGAAAGCCCTTCTTCACCTCATGAAAAGCTTTGATCACCCAACACTATGATGTTCCACCAGGAAACCCACAACGCTTCCTTACAATATGAAAAATTCCAGCCCGTGGATCTCCAGGATGAGGGATCCATATATAGATGATTTCAAGGGGGTGAGTTAGCTTCTGGGATTTTGATTAGTGTCCTTTCTCTGATAGTTCTTGATTCCACTTGGAGATTCATGATCTCTTACTCATCCCTGGGTGAATTCAGAGAGGCAAGTGTCACAGGAGAAGTTTCTGGAAGATTCCATGATCATCCACCTTGCAAACTATCTCTGCCATTTGTCTACTCTTGCCCATCGCACCCTACAAAAGGGATTTTTAGTATGCATCGCACTTTTTGCTTGTGGCAGGTGAGATGCATCACACCCTTTGCACTGAGTAGTCTGTATGGTCCTGTTTTGACCAGTTTTGAGCAGTTTTTTGTGGAGAACTTATGGGATATGATGTAATCAGATGACCTTGTTCCTTTAGGGTATGAAACAACACTTTTAGGGACTCAGAGGCCCTTGGTTTATGGACATATATGATTGGGGTTGCAGTGCCCAAATATGTCTATAACAGTTGCCCCCTAAAGCATGAGGTCAAAAATCTTTTGATGTTGGGTCAAATGCTTTATCATGAGGATCCGAGGTTTGTCGAACTGGAAGGCGACCTGTAATAAGATACAATACAATAAATTATCTTCATAATATTTTCATGATCTAGCTAAGGTGGGCATTCCCATGCTCAACATTATAAATTCATTTTCATGTACATAGGACAAACAACTGTCTCTGTGGCAGATTGATGATTTTGATAGAGCCATCATCCTTTGATTCGGATGATCATCTGTGCAGCAATGATGTACATTTGATGTTTTTATTTTCTTGAATATATCGTAGCCCGGATGGATGAAACTAGATCCGGGGTCTTCAAACTTGTCCAATATTCACCTGGAGTACAAGAACATCCATGTGAAAAATTTTCTTAAGTCGAACATGGAAAGACATCGCCTGATTACCAGCCAATCATGTAAGTTGTTAACAAGCGCAAGAGGAATCACTGATAATGATGATGACCCTCAAGGTACTACAATACAATTTACATGGTGTGAAAATGGGACTTGGCGTTGAACACCATGCAAAATCTTTCCGTCAAAGGCCATTGATGTAAACCTGTTGCTGGAAGTGAGAAACTTTCCATTGAGGCATGCAAGATTCAAAGTACTAAAAGGGTTGTTCCTAGGTTGACTTCTTGGATAATGATCTGTCGTCGACAAGAAGTAACCCGTCATAGGAGGGCCTTAATGAATCCCACATCTATGACATGGAACAGAGCAAATGATTTTGTGGAGGTGAAAACGATCTGATGATATAGGGTTCAGGGTGGCGGTCATGAAAGAATGATGGGTGAAGGTATTGCAACGGATGAGACACAAGCTGGGTTGGTGATTTCTCTGATCGACTTCTCTTAAACATATCAGCGACACTAAAATGGATTGGTAGCATTAACCCCAAAGATGGATGGTACAATGGACCAATGGTAGTATGACAAGTGAACGGAATAACCCAACTCGACTCAATCATGGTGATGGAGTGAAAGTTTCATGCTCAAGAGTGACTCGCTACCAATAAAGTTTCTTCAAGTTTTCTTCCCAATTTTCCCCAGTCATTGTTGACCAATACCTCTTTATTTTTATCAAACTTGAGGAGGATAACATATGCTTATTCTATAATTTTCCCTTTGGGCAAACTTGTCGCTATGCTTTAACGAGCCTAGTGACAGTGAAACTTGTTCTTGTCTCTATGGACAAGTTTGTCGCTATTGGTTTTAACGAGTTTAACGATAAAGACAACTCAGTCCTTTTTCAATTTTAGATAGTCTTAAAAGGGATGGAAAGGAAACTCCAGTAATCCTTTTTCATCATATAATCCCTTAAGTCTGAAAAAGTATAAAATAATACGAAAGGGATGAATTTTCGATAGTTTTAACAATCCGAACAAGACAAGCGCTCAATCTTTTTGTGTAATAATCCCTCAAGTCCAAAAAAAATAAAATCTAGAGGAGGGATAGCACTCCCAATGGCTTTAACGAGCTGGAGAGGCCAATTGCTCAGCAATATTTTCATATTTTACTAGTTAGATGAAAAGAGCTTAAAGGAGACTCATTTTTGAGGAACGAGTGATATTTTTGGGTAGCTACTGATTCTAGGTAAGGTTTGGAATTTTCCAATCACAACAGTGTTACAAGGATGGCTAACAGAATCACTCATTGTAGATATTCCTCAAAAGGGGTAAACAATCAAATGGAGGCGTATGATTGACTAAAACAGAGTGGAGGTGATGATGAGAACACGACCAAGGCTCAAAAGCTTATGATAATGCATTCAGAATAGATATTTATTAGGTATTGGTTCATTTTTTAATGAGATTAAACTCTGGGGGAACATTTGCTCATCGCTTAGGTTTAATTTTTAACGAGCTTTAACTTTGCATAAAAACTGCTCGTGCCAGTCATATAATAAGGGTGTCTCACTGATAGGTTCAATTTTTGAGGAGCTTACACCATTCAAAACTTTGCTCCATATCCTTTCTTTATGTAAGCTAGGAACGGCCAATCCTACAAGTTTAAAGGGTTGAGAATCTACAAAATAAGAAAATAAATGGTTTCTCTTCACTTGCATTCAAAAAGGTTTGCGTGCCCCCAGGTATAGTGAAATAGAGTTTCCAGGCTACCATATAGAATTTCTCACGTTTGCAAGATAGTTTCCATCTGCGTAGCAGACAGAAACACTTCCCAGCTTAGTCCATTTGGACAAAGGTGATTCTAGCTCCAACCACCTAACGTTGACGAGGGAATCTTATTCCAGTCTAATCCCACTTTCCTAAACAGACGAGTGTCAGACTAGTCATATATCCTTCATGGAAACCTACCCTATACCCAAAGTTTCCCTACCGAAGCAGACCAGGGTGCATGCCCCCTAGGTTTCAGTCATGGCCACCGAATTACTCGTGCTCTTCAGGTGGATGGACCAGAGATTGATGAGACATTCCTTGTGTGAAAAGACTAGTTAGGGATGGCATTTGACTATTAGCTATGTGTGAGCTGGGGAATGAAAGCTGATCTATGAGCTAGACCACTTGGCCTTCATGCAGAAAACACATTACTCGAAAGAGTGAGGAGACAATGGCTCTCATGCTATAAATATAGTCACGCCCAAGGAGTAGATTATAATCTAAAGGTCCTTAGACTACCATTACGTTTAGATAAATGGTTTTCCTTCTCAAAGTTATAGGCAAACTTGGAAGGATCCCTAATGGTCAACTGGTTCCTTTGTCGAAGCCTATCAGATTTCTCATCTCAGGCATAAGCGATGGTGAACCAATCGCTTTCCAAGTAGTTGAGGAAAGGATACTCACATAAGCCCCTTTTTCTATGATAGTGCCAACCATAACCATTCTGTAAGCTTATACAATGATTCAGAATGGTACATTAGATGGTAAATGGGGTCTGCCTAGTAGATTCCAATTGAAGGAAATGACTAGGTTGCTTGGAGGTGGGACCGAAAAAATGGCCGGATATGACTCTGACGAACTTCCTTCCTGTGGTAAAGGAACAGGTAGATTGCCCCCATGTTCATCAGAGTCAGTGTTTATGAAAAGAATTTGAATGGTGTCATTTTCATTCTCTTTAGTGCCTGTATCATCTGAAGATGGACCTTTGAAAGACAAGACGAGGTGAACTGCCGCCTCGACCTTTTGACTTTCATCTGGTGTGGACTCAGAGGGTTTATCTTCAATGATAGATGCTTTGACCGACCACAAAGGTGTGTCAGTCGGATTTTCAACTAGCGATGGACTCGGCAAGAGTTTCTTGTACCCAGGAGGAAGCCATAGTGGTGAAGCAGGATGGTTATCCAAGACTCTTTTAGCTTCATCCAGGAAGGGACAATGGTGGACGGCATGATTGCCTTCACATAGTCTACAAGAAAATTTATATTTTCCTTTCTGTCCTGAGACTTCGTTTTTACTAGTTGACAGTGTACTCTCAACATGATCATCAGAGGTTGACGACACCAGATTGTGCAAATGAGGAGACCAGTCCCTTAAGATCCAAGGGATGCAAGGAAAATCTCGATGATAGTGGTCTCCTTTGCAAATGACATGTGGAGATTTAAGCTTGGACAGTGCAGTGTGTGGATTTTCACTAAATGATGCATGGTTTCCCTTTTGCGCCGTTGGCTCCTTCTTCTTCTTCGTCTCTTTCTCCTTCCCTTTCTTCTTCTTCTCAGTTACTTGGTTTTTAGCTTTACCAGCTTTACCAAGTGAAGAGGAAGGAGGGGAGGGAGAAGCAAGCGAAGTAGAAGGTTGGGGGGTAACTCTAGTATCATCTAGTTGTTGACTTGATTGCTCAGGAATCACAGTGGTTTGAATGACAGAGGTCGAGAAGAGCCATATTGGCAAACCGATTGTCAGTCCTGGGAGGGACAACGTGGCCATATGTAGTGCACCAACATCTACCAAGAGGAGAAAGGACTAGGATTTCTTGCAAGCGGAAATCCTTGGTTCGTGGACTCCATTTTCGTCAACCTAAGACCAACGAGGGAACTGTGACGTTATTCTGATTAAAATAAATTTTATGACGGTTTGACACAACTTGCTTTTTCAATTTTTAAGAATCGAGAAAAAGCTAAAGATGACTCTAGTTGCCTTTGATTTTTAATGAGCCTGAAGTGACAAGTGCTCAAATGGACCTTTTCCTTTAAGGAGTCTGAAAAGGAATGAAAGAGACTACTTTGGAAATCTAGACAGAGGGATTACCAAACCAATTGCAAAACTACAGAATACTTTTTACAGTACGATAGTCAATCTTCCCGAATGTTGTGTTCAATGCATTACGATCAATAAGGCGACAGACACGGCTTCCTAAGGATAAATGATATAACCTATTGTGGTCTCCTGGTATATACTCGACAATACATGAGAGCACAAGTCCGTACTGGCACTTGTCATCTCAAAGAGGAGGAATCACCCAACCTGCAATGAAAGCGATAGTTACCAGGCTTTACGATGCCGAAATACGTCTCTAGCTTAGACTTCTAAATGTTGTGCATTAGGTTCCAAAGGATTTTTATGTTCATTGAATTTATTTTACAGTTGATCTTTCTTAAGAAGTTTTCCTTTCAGGTTCACCATGTGATGTAGATATACAATTCCTAAAATACAATCTAAGATGATCAACAATCGTTTAATTTTCTTTTTGCAATGAAAATCCTAGCTACTAAGGAAAGAGAAGTGGGATTCTTTCAACATAGAGCAGAGAGCACACACTAGATGCACTACCCTAAATCAAAATCAATGAGCAGTCTAACTGCAAATGCACATGCATGTATTCGTTTTCGCTTTCTTAATGTGTGAATGACAAAAAGAATGCTAAGTACAAATTTGAATCATTTCAAGCGACAATACTAATGATTTTCTCTTCAAAAGACAAAAGGAAGTTAATGACGACACTTTGCGATTTTGAATTGAAAACTACTTTCGACACTTGAAAAAACTATGAATTCAAATCAAATACAAGAGTAATAGTGTAATTGACCATCAAGAATAGTAGGATTCTTTTCTTTGATTGAAAACGACACTTGCGACACTTCCAAATCAAAAGGCGAGTGTTTGATTACGCTACTTCTTTGTAAAGGAGGACCATAAGTGGAAAACAATACATAAAAACATTTACAGTTATTTGTACAATGGAGGCTGAATCATGCAAAGGAAGGGAGTTTCCACAGTGGTATACTGATCACAAACAGTAAAACTCCTGAATAAAGCTGAAGAGAGTGAACAAAAAACCAAAATCTGGAAGCAGAAGAAGTCTTATCTGATCATTGCACCTCTAACGTAGGGAAAGAGTGATGCATCCCACCTACTACACATGGGAGGTGCGATACATCTAGATTCCCAAGAGAAGAGGTGTGATGGTCCAGGGACGAGACTTCAACTTGGTTCTTGGTCACAGTTTTCAGCTCAGTTCAGGGATTTAGGCTGAGCTAATGATAGTCCGTAAATACAAATCACAGTGGTCGATCTAAAGAGGCTACTTGAGCCACCACCAGGGAAATTAGGATGTTTGCAAATCAATTGTTTTGTTTATAAACAAAACTCAAAGATAGACTGAAGCAACATTGATCTACTTTGCACTTGCATAGCAAATGCAGTTCGAAGGCTAGCTGGCTTGAATTCAGGCTTCGTTTGTCGTTTATAAAGAAAACAAATATAGACAAGCAAACAAGCTATTTTCTCCCCAGTGAAGTCGCCATTTAGTTATTGGGAAATCTAGTGTCTATGCAGAGCTGCTAGTCCCACTAAGATGGGTAGCTATCTTAGAAACAAACATATTAAACTTACTTTCGTTTTCCTTTATGAGAAGTAGATAGGAGAGGAGCAAAGAATACCAACCTCAATCTTTTTCTTGGTTCCTCGCTTGTTCCTTCTCCTCTCTAACGGATATTTGCCGCTCCTTCCTTGGTTATCCCACTTCAAAGAGTACCTGTAAATTCAAAGTAGCATAATACCTTCAAAGTACAGAGAACTACAATCATAAGCAATATCGGACTAG
>APFE030446259.1:0-13456 GCA_000404065.3 Pinus taeda
TTTTTCTTTGTTAGGTGAGTCAGTTAATGTTGGGTGCTAAAAGGTGTCTTTTAAAACTCCTAATTGCCTCACATTAATTATCAACCTGGGTAAGTCTTTTTGTTTCAAGAGTGTACACAATATGTGCAAGCTATAAATCCAGAGAGTAATTATTTTTGAGTTGAACCATAAAACTTGATACAAGTGTAAACGAATGCATTTATAAAATTCAAGCTGCAACTATTAACGGAAATAATACATCTAAGCATCAGGACTTAATCTCAAGCAAAACCATAATCAAATATGAAGCAAGCAATTCATTTGAAAATAGCATCAGCCGAGAGCATAGTAGCATTAACCAATCTCTTCTAGCTAATTCTATCTAAATCACACTCAATCTCAATTAAGCAATTCAAATGGAAATGATGTCAACCGAGAGTTTAGTAGCATTAACCAATCTCTTTCAGTTGATTCTATAATAACCACACTCTTATCGTAATCAACCAAAAATCAATGTCTTAACTGATAATTAATTCAACCTACATTGAACATAAATGAATTCAAATGGAAAAGTTGCGAAGTACATGAGAAAAGGAAAGTAAACTAACTGCAATGTAAACTCACAGGAAATCAGAAGATATCAAACAAGGTAAACTTAGCAGAAAATGGAAAAACATCAAACCAATTAGACTCGCGTGAATTAGAAAGATATAACATAGAGGAGAGCAATTTGATCCACCAGAGGCCGGGCCCTAGCCACCAGCGAATATTGCTAAGCTACTTCAGAATATCCGAATGACCACCAATGCAAATTATGTATTAACCATTCAATTCAATCCTCATTACAATACAGTCTCCTTCAGAATCACATTCTGTATATTGAAATTACAATTGAGGTCCCAAGCAAAAAGCTAAATCTTTCCATTCCATCCTACTATCCTATCATTCCTATCTAATCTATATCTCTAATAATCTATATCCTTCTTTGATCTTTGTTCTCATTTAAATACACAGAGAGCAGAGAGAAGTTACAACAGATATGTTTACAAAATGATTCCCGTAACAAAATTGGTTTGTTCACAACAAATTGATCAACAAGATCATATTTGAAATATCTTTCCATTAGCATTCAACAGGAACAGGTCGAATTTGGTATTGCAACTGAGATAATTTGGAAACCGGCCGCAACAGTGAATCTGAGAAAAACGTCTTCAGAGAACATTCTGTTTCTCTTAATACGAACCGAATTTAGGAAAGCTGCTCATTACAAAACTAATTCGATCTATTCTGAGTAAAATCCATGTTTCGAATTTTCCAGATACTTCTCCATTTGCCTGAAATGTCCAATGAAAAAATGTCACTTCTTATTCCAACAGATTTTTGAGTTGGCATATTTAATGATGAGCTGGAGATTGAATCTGTAATCTGGAAAATATCTTGGAGGCTAAAATGGTGAGTGATGTTACAACAAATTTATTAATAAACCATCATTGGTAAAATCATGCATAATAATAATCAATTGATTAAAAATAAAGGAGAAGAAATAATATTTATCCATAAGAGCATAAATAATTATATAATGGAATTATATGATAAATCATGATAAATGATGTGATAAAGAAGGGTAAAAATGGATGAAATAGGTGTTAAAAAGTGATAATAATAATGACATATTAGCGGCCCAACACACCCCCAAGCTGAATATATTGCATGTCCTCATGTAACCCGAAGCCTCTATATTAACCAAGCTATATATAAAAAAATTGTTCATCCCAAGTCATGAAATTGATGGAATAAATGAATTCTTCCCAAATAATGAATATTCAATTTTAGCAGTGTTGATGAAGGTGTAACAATTTTTACATTGACGTTCAACTATATGTATATGAAGTTGCAACAAAATATGATATAAGTAACAACAAACTTCATTAACCATTTCCTCAAAAACTACAAACCAGATTTTGCTGAAATTTTCTAGATTTCTACTATATTAATGCTTCTATGATCCAAAAATCATATTGTTTTGATGCACAGATCATGAGATATAAACAAAATGGCTGTAGGTGATAGTGCATGATTTCTGAAATTTGACAAACTAATTTAACTTGAAATTTTCTGGGTTTGTGTATTTTAATGATACCTCTTTGTTTTCCAAAAATCACAAGAATTCAGTTCATAGTTTTAAAGATATACACAAATCAATTTCTGCACTGTATAAAAATGAAATTGTGTGCCTTAAATGAGAAAGAAAATAGAAAACATTCTTCCCGTGTAGCAGTTCCTCCCCCAAACTGGAGAATTAGCATGCCCTCATGCGATGTTAAGAAAACAAATTGAGGTGGTTGCTACAATCTGTTGAAATGTATGCTTGGTGTAAAACAACATGGGATAAGGGAGGCGGTGAGAATGAATAAGAAGATCAATGGATGATAAAGAATATTAATGGCATGGTCATAAGAAAGAAATGAATGAAAGTAACACTCCTCGAAACTTAAATATGATATGTCTTTGAAAAATGGGAAGTGGTAAAGATGTGGAATGAATGATGACAAATAATGCTCAATGGATTTTCATGAAAGTCTCCTAAATTTTCAAGAAATCAGAAAATTATGCTATTTTACCTCAAGTTTTACCTTCGAAAAAATGAGGAATGACATGTATGGACTAGCATTTGTTGAAGCTGATGTAGGCTGAGTTGATGCTAAAAGTGATGCAAAAGGTGGAATCCAGGCAAGCATATCATGTCTGAACAATTTTTCGCGTTCGCGAGTTGCTCGAGCCTCTGCTGTTAAGTGAAATAGTGTGGGCTTGCTGCGAATAGATTTCCCTCCCATACTTGTTGTTCTCTTGTAAACAAATCACTACGTTGCATGCAAATTTTTGAATCCACAGTTTTAGTTTTGAATAGAAATAGATAAGCCGCATGCAAAAATTTCAATCAGAAAAAAACTTTTGTATAAATGCAATACTAATATTTTGTCAAATCAACAAGTTATGGTAGAGTGCAGTAATTATATTACATGCTATCCCATAATGCATACCTCCCCCCCCCAAATGGAAAAAGACGTTCATGACCATAAAGCATAGGAAAAGTGTTGTTTTGATGGCAAGGCAAGGGAATGAACAATAGGGCAGTAAATGAAGCATAGTACCCATATCAATGATAGGACGACAAGAGGTATGGTTATAATGAGAGAAAAGATAGTTATGAATAAGGGATAGGATACTTTGGATTGATGATAAGTTATGCGAAAAAGAAAAAGGACAACAATATGCCAAAAATGTGCTTTGCTGACGGCATTCTAGCCGAGAATGATTCGATTGATCAGAAAACAATTTCTCATGCGTAAAGGTTCAAAATAGGGAAAAATTAAGGAAATAAATTCTTCGATAAAAAGAGAGAATAAGAAAAGGTTATTATAGTAATAATTGACGATAAGATATAAATTCAATACCATAAGCAAAGCCTCTATTGGTAGCAGGCGTCCATAGCCTCGGCAGGGTTGCTTTTTAACCCATATGAGCCAGGATCCTCAATTTATAAATGGAGAGTTCCAGTGTTGTTCTACAGAAGAGATCAGTGTGCTGGCATGGTAACCAGATAACCACACTTCCATTCACTAGGATGTAGCAAAAGTGATCAGGCCGGCTCATGATGAGACCTCCTATTCTAAGGATATTTTGGCTATCTAATGGATGATAACCCTAGTGTGGTGGCCATAGTGGGAATGTCACTTCGCTACATCCTTCTGAACATGGTAGGCTGGCTCTTGATGAGACCCCCTATCCTCTATATGTAGGCAAAATTTTGTTGTTATTACACATTTTTATGATAAATGGAGGGAGGCTCAGTACTCCTTAAGAGTAGGGATGGTGGAAGAAGTTGAACATGTCAATAGAAAAAAATATACCCATAATCTCATTTATTACAGACGGAGAAGATTATAACCAGGAAGGGTGGAACCAACATGATATTAAGATGATCAATCAGTATCATGTACAGTAGAAAACGATGCAGTAAAGTAGTATACAAATCACTGTGTACCTTTTCTTAAAAAGAATCTCTCTTCTAGAAGTTGTCCTGTTAAAGATCATAATGTGAATGATATTAACTCGCTTCAACAGAATCCATAATTCTTGTCCTCATAAAAGTAGTGTACTTCATGCCATGAAAGAGAATCAGTAAAATGTGGTTGAGATGAACTGGTAATAATCTCACAAGAGGAAGAAGGTGTTATTCACAACACACAAAACTTCACAAGAAGCAAAAATGTTGTTTCGAAGAGGGAACAACAAAAACATTCTAAAAGTGTTGTTCCCTAAAGGGAACAACAAAAACTCAAAAAACACTCAAAAAAGAGTTGTTCCCTAGAGGGAAGAGCAAAAACTCTAAAAATGTTGTTCCCTCGAGGGAACAACAAAACTCTAAAAAGTGTTGTTCCCTTGAGGGGAAAAAAGTGTTGTTCCCTAGAGGGAACAACAACTATTCCATGTAGGGAACAACAAAGAAAAACACACACGAAAAGTGATGTTCCTTGTAGGAAACAACAATTGTTCCCTGTAGGGAACAACAGTTGTTCCCTGTAGGGAACAACAGTTGTTCCCTGTAGGGAACAACAGTTGTTCCCTATAGGGAACAAAAAAGAAAAACACACACGAAAAGTGTTGTTCCTTGTAGGGAACAACAGTTGTTCCCTGTAGGGAACAACAAAGAAAAACACACACGAAAAGTGTTGTTCCTTGTAGGGAACAACAAAGAAAAACACACACGAAAGGTGTTGTTCCTTGTAGGGAACAACAAAGAAAAACACACACGAAAAGTGTTTTTCTCTATATGGAACAACAACTGTTCCCTGTAGGGAACAACAAATAAAAACACGGCGAAAAGTGTTGTTCCCTATAGGAAACAATAGTTGTTCCCTGTAGGGAACAAGAAAAGGAAAACACACAAGAAAAAGTGTTGTTCCCTTTAGGGAACAACAAAAAAATACTCGCAGAAAGTGTTGTTCCCTTTACGGAACAAAAAAACACACACAGAAAAGTGTTGTTCCCTGTAGGGAACAAAAAATCAACACACGAAAAAGTGTTGTTCCATTTGGGGAACAGTAGTTGTTCCCTGTAGGGAACAACGAAAGAAAATAGGGAGAGAAAAAAAACATAGACAAGAAATCATCCCTACTGCTCTAAATAACAGAAGGGCAATGACGCCAAAATGTTGGGTGCTAACATGTGTCTTTTAAAACTCCTAATTGCCTCACATTAATTATCAATCTGGGTAAGTCTTTTTGTTTCAAGAGTGTACACAATATGTGCAAGCTATAAATCTAGAGAGTAATGCTTTTTAAGTTGAACTATAAAACTTGATACAAGAGTAAACAGATGCATTTATAAAACTCAAGCTACAACTGTTAACAGAAATAATACATCTAAGCATCATGACTAAATCTCAAGCAAAACCATAATCAAATCTGAAGCAAGCAATTCAATTGAAAATAGCATCAACCGAGAGCGTAGTAGCATTAACCAATCTCTTCTAGCTGATTCTATCGAAATCACACTCAATCTCAATTAAGCAATTCAAATGGAAATGATGTCAAACGAGAGTTCAGTAGCATTAACCAATCTCTTTCAGCTGATTCTATAATAACCACACTATTATAGTAATCAACCAAAAATCAATGTCTTAACTGATAATTAATTCAACTTGCAATGAGCATAAATGAAATCAAATGGCAAAGTTGCGAAATACATGAGAAAAGGAAGGTAAACTAACTGCAATGTAAACTCACAAGAAATCAGAAGATATCAAACAGGGTAAACTTAACAAAAAATGGAAAAACATCAAACCAATTAGACTCTCGTGAATTAGAAAGATATAACACAGAGGAGAGCAAATTGATCCACCAGAGGCCAGGCCCTAGCCACCAGTGAATACTGCTGAGCTACTTCAAAATATCCGAATGACCAACAATGAAATTATGTATTAACCATTGAATTCAATCCTCATTACAATACGGTCTCCTTCAGAATCACATTCTGCATATTGAAATTACAATTGAGGTCCAAAGAGAAAAGCTAAATCTTTCCATTCCATCCTACTATCATATCATTCCTATCTAATTTATATGTCTAATAATCTATATCCCTCTTTGATCTCTGTTCTCATTTAAATACACAAAGAGTAGAGAGAAGTTACAACAGATATGATTACAAAATGATTCCCATAACAAAATTGCATTGTTCACAACAAATTGATCAGCAAGATCATATCTGAAATATGTTTCCCTCAGCATTCAACAGGAACAGGTCGAATTTTGTATTGCAACTGAGATAATTTGGAAACAGGCTGCAACAACGAATCTGAGAAAACCGTCTTCAAAGAACCTTCCATTTCTCTTAATACGGACCGAATTTGGGAAAAATGAATTTAATTAAAATAATTCAGTCCATTCTGAACAAAACCCACGTTTCGGATTTTCCAGATTCTTCTCCATTTGCCCAAAACGTCCAATGCAAAACTGCCACTTCTTATTCCAGCGAATTTTTGAGTTGGCATATTTAATGATGAGCTGGAGATCAAATCTGCAATCTGGAAAATATCTTGGAGGCTAAAATGGTGAGTGATGTTACAACAAATTTATTAATAAACCATCATTGGTAAAATCATGCATAATAATCATCAATTTATTAAAAATAAAGGAGAAGAAATAATATTTATCCATAAGAGCATAAATAATTATAAAATGGAATTATATGATAAATCATGATAAATGACGTGATAAAGAAGGGTAAAAATGGATGAAATAGGTGTTAAAAAGTGATAATAATAATGACATATTAGCGGCCCAACAGTTAGGCACCCAGTTGTACTCAAGGAAATATTGCATAATAATAAACCCTCATAATAGCTACACCGGCTTTCCCGTATCGGGTTTTTCCGAGGACATTTGTCCAAAAATAACGATGTCACTTGTATGTTTGTTTTCTTTCAGCTGATGATCTGTAGATGTTGAGACTGTATTGTGTTTATTTTGTTATTTATATGTTTTAAATAACTTATTCGAATTTAAACAAGTAGAAGAAATAAACCAGCAGAACACAGATTACTTTTCTAACAGATAGACTTAGAAAATTCAACATATTTCTCCTCTTAGGTTGAGAAGGCATAAGTTTGGACACTCGTTCTTCCTATGTCATGTACTAGGCTAGGAATAACCGCCACAAGTCTAGTGCATGCATCGCGGACACGGAGAATGATGGATTGAATAAGTATGGTTCTCCTTGTGTTACGTACTATGATGGATTAGGATGGAGATCCTAAGTTAAGTACATGGACATGGATAATGAGAATGGATTAAATAAGCATCTTGGATAGACATTCTCGAGTCATGTACTTTAATGGATTAGGATGGAGATCCTAAGTCAAGTACATGGACTTGGATACATAATGGTCTGGTGGATAAGAATTTCCTCGAGGGAAATGGTATAGTGGAGGACATACTCCGGGTATCCTGGATGGAGTATCTACCTCAGTGAGGCGGTGTGGTGTCCCATGAAATGCCTCCCAACATTGTAATCTGATCTCGAGAGAGATAGAGAGTACTTGTCAAGGCCTTGGTAATGTGACAATGTTGACTATGATGATGCTTGTTAATCCGGATGCCTTCTTAAGAGAATATTTCAACTTGAGATAAACTTGTCGAGTCATTACGAATACCTCCCTAGTTAAGAGGGACTGTTGGAAAAGTAACTAAGTTTGGTCTTCATATTTATTTTTGTACTCTTATCAATTTATATTTTATGTAAAAGAAGAAAAATGATTTTATTTAAGCATGGGTTTCATGCTCAAGTCTAGGTCAAGCATGTTCTTCATGCTCTTAGGGTTTAATGAGTCAATAGAGTCTTTGTCATATGTATAAGACCCATTTGGGCAATTTGTAACAAGAAAGATAAACTATTTTTGAGTCTAGAAAGACAAAATGACCCCCAAGACCAAGTCGACCCTATTAGTGAAAAGTCAACCTAGGGGAGGCCTATTCGATCCCTAAAGAAGGGTATAAAAAGCAAGATACTTCGACTCATTTGGACACCAATCACAACAAGTTCGATTTGCACCAAAATAAGAAGGAAAACAAGAGTGAAGGACAAGAAGACAAGAAGAAAGACTAAGCGAAGGAAGGAGACTGAACTTTTGACTATTTCTTCTCGCACATGCTAAAATATTATGGTTCATGTGCGAGTTGCAGTGTCAAGGATTGCAAGCCGAGTTGGAGTCACGAAGTTGCAAGACTGAAACCTTGACTGAAGAAAATTTCAGAGAGTTTGACATTCATTGACTTTGGTGGACTTTGACTTGTTTGGAAGAAATCTTGTTGGAGGACCGACTTGGTACTTGGAGGAGGTCTTGGTCTTTGTGTCTTAGAGGTCTCATTTTGATATGATTCTATAAGAAGAGGATTGTTTAGGTTTTCCACAATTGTGGGGTTTTTCCTTGGTTTGGAGCCTATATCTTGTGTTCTTTGTGATCTTCGGGTTTGGTACTTGCTTGATGAAGAAGTAAAACTAAATAATATAAAGGCAACAAATCTCACAAGTAATTATCAAGTAAAGAGAGTCAACATTAATCTACAAATACCTGGATTTTCCAACAACACCAACCACGATGATAGTAATTCACTTCCTCCTAATTAAGATAATAATCTTATTATAGCTCTTAATTCTTAGAGAAATGTCCTTAAAGGATATCACGTTTTTATATCTACTTACAAACTCATTTAGTTTGAAAACTCATGGAGACATCAACACACCCTAATTTTTTTAATGTAATTTTGGATGCCACTTTCTCATTCTTCTTTTAGTTTTGTTTTTTCCTTAAAAAAATTCATTTTTATTTTAAGTTTCTTGAAGTTCTATAGAAAAACAAATTTCCATTTTACTTAATTTTTCTGGCCTAAAAGAAGCAAAAAAAGGTTCAATAAAAACCCTTTTGAAAACTCTTATTAAAATAAAATTTCACTATCATCATACTTTGCATTCCGATGAAAGTTGAATTTACCCTAGTAGGCTTTATATAATAGACTTATATGATAGACATAGGTTTGAACTTTTGTTTTGTGAAAGTTTAAAATATTTTTGTTCAAATCGTTTAGCTAAAAGCTAAATTTAACCTCGATGGTGTAAATGTTCAAATAACGAAGTGTCTTCCAATAATTGTAGTGAAAATAAACTTTGAATTCGTGATGAAAGTTTGCTTTTTATGTAGTAGTGGGTAGCAGGAATAAATATCTTTCATTGGAGTGAAAGTAATTTTCTTCCGAATGAAAATTAAAAAATGCTCCAATTAAAAGTTCATATCTTGCCGATGAAACAAGGTTCCTATTTTTTTCGATAATAGAAGAATTAATTGGGTTTAGTACAAAACAAAGCATAATTTTTGACAAATAATGCAATGGGATTGGTTCAAACTTTTCCTATGACATTTTCTTTGATTAAGGTATCAAACATCCTCAATTCTTCGAAGAAGAATGAAATACCGTGTGCTAATAACATGGAGGCAATTAACACCAACATGAGTTTACGCTGGTTTAGGAGATTGCTTTGGACAAGTCTATTGAGGCGAAGGAATTTCTCGGACAACCACTTTTTTCGAAATCCAGGCAAAAACATTTCAACAAATCTTACAGAAGGAGTGTTTAAATTGTGTTTTTCAAGGTAGAAATGGATTCAACACCATTAAAAACTTCTGGGACACCCAAAATCTTGAAGTTTAACCACTGTAACCTGGATTTACAAAAATCCTTGCCAGAATTTTCATGATTTTCAGGGCAAAGAAGTAGTCTGGTTAGACTACGTCGATTGCTTTTTCGGGTTATTCAGTGGTTTCGTCAGCAGCAGTGCCGAATGAAGAAGCCACCAACAATAATGCAACAGGACCTACGTAGTTTATTCACACATATTCTAGCTGCTTTTTGTGGGTAATTTGATATGTAGCACTTCACAAGAAAAGGCCATAGACGTTTTCTTCTGTTTGTGGTAAGTGTCCTGCCATACTATCGTCGAGGAAGTGCAGGGTGCTTCATTCTTTTTTTGTATCAACCACAAATATTGTCTCACCTGTCTTTTTGAAGACTTTTTTTGAGGCCGAGCAACAACTGAAACCCTATTATCGACCACTTCAGCAATAAAATCAGGGATAACTATTGATTTCTTACCAGGGCGGTGGTTCCCTAGATTTATGTTAAACTCTGGAGTGATAAAACACCACTACTCATATTTTTCTCGAGTCGTCTTTGGGCTTAATACACCTGGTGGGTCTACATAAATATCACTTGGTATTTCCTTTTCAGGGTAATATGTTCTGAGCAGTTTGCTGTTCTGATGGAGTATATGCCAACGAGACACAACCATGGCTTGAAATAAAAGGTGTATCTCAGACTACATGTAACTATAATTTTGGGGAAAATTTTAAAATTGGTTGTTTCAAGCACAGGAGAATCGAATAAGCTTGAAATGCATTCAAACATGACAACGGGACAAGAAATTCCAGAACATGTGGAAACAAATGATCTAGGGAAACTGAAAATTGCCTCATCTGTGAAAGTTGGGAAGTGGGTTTGGGTCAATGCCAAATAGTATCGGGGCATTTTAAAATGAAGACTAGCCCGTCTAAAATGACAGCAAACAAGGAAAAAATGGTCTCAGAGAGAAAATACTCGGGCCCTTCGCAATAAACACTCAAACAAGTCCCCTATGCAAGCATGTGGCAACAACAAGTCCAAAAGAAAAGTCATTAATGATTCTGCCTTCTATAGTCCCACATCCACACCTCTCACCTGGTCATCTGATCTTTATGTGAAATAATTGTTAGATGCAAAACAAAGGTCAGAGGTTTTAGAAGCTAAAGAGCAGGAAAGAGATCATAAAATTCATATAATACAGCTGAGAACAAGGCTTTAGCAGAAAGCAAAAAGTTTTGAAAGAACAAGTGGCATTGCTACAGGAAGTTCTCCTCATAGGGAATATAGAATGACAACGCATGAAGGCGGATGTGCAAAATATAAAGAAATTTGTAGTGGAAAGTATAAAGGTGATGAATATGAAACCATCCTAGGATAAAGGGAAAAGAGTTGCCCAAATAGACAAACATGAAGAGAAGGCAAGAGAAGAAAGGAAAGGAGATTCCACAAAAGTTTCCAAAACTTGGGCTCAAGTTATTAGCAATTCTGCTAATAGGGAAGGAGAGATAAACATTCGGGTTGACAACATGCAAGATAGAGAAAGCGAGGAAAGACAAAATATAGCAACAAATATAATTATTCCAGGGGTGAAAGACTATGAGAAAAATGAATGTACTCTTGACCTTGCAAGGGACTTCTTAAAAGACAAGTTGTTATGGGAAGGACAAATTTTCCAAGCATGGAGGGTGGGTAAGTTTAATGGTGAGATGTCCAAGCCCATAAAAGTCATCATGCCTAGCTTGCATGATAAATATATCATTCTAAGCAAGAAGCATCTCTTGAGGGGTTCTCGCCTTTTTCTAGAAGAAGATTTAACTGTACGACAACATGAGGAAAGGAGGGAGGAAATGTTAAAGGTTAGGGCAACAAGAGATGAAGGCAAGAGAGCATGGATTTATAAAGGTAAAGATGTGATAATGCTATTTGGACATCCTTCCAAAACATAGCAACAAGATGGTAATAAAGAAGAGGCAACAAACTCTTCAACAAGAAATCAGGAAGCAAGGTTAGTATGGGAAAGCAGGGAGAAAGACACAACAATGGGTCTTGCATGTCAAAATAAATAGCAATCAAGTCATGCCCATGTTTCCTTAAGATTAGTTTGTTGGAACTACAAAGATTACCCATGGAGACGAGGACCTGGGTTAGGGCCTATTGCGGAAGATAGAGATATAATTTGCCTCATAGAAACACATGAGCATGAAGGGTGCAAGACACCTTTGTTTGAAGGATACTGGAAGATGGCAGTGTGGAACAAAGAAACAGGGAATGACAAAGGACACAGGGGTATCACGGTATTAGTGAGGGAAAAAGAAGGTCGTCTCATTCAGTTAGAAAAAGAAGACTCAAATAAACAATTCATTTGGTTTAAAATATCAGAAATGGAAATCACATCAGAATTGCAGCATGCTATTTTGCATTGCAAGTTTACAAAACCTACAAAAGTAAAGGACTTGACCACAAAGAGCCCTTTGCAGCCTTAAAAGCAGATATTGCAGCATATTCTTAGTTAGGTGAAGTCCTTATAGTGGGTGATTTCAATACTAGGACTCCAAGTGAGCAAGCTAGCATTCTTTGTTGTAAAGAAGACTGCGACCCTATTTGGCTTACAGAAGAGAGTAATAATCAACAGGAAGAATTTCAAAGGACAAGGGTTGCAATCTCTTTTGTGAACAATTACTTACTCTATGTGGATCCTTCGTTTTAGTCATTTATAATGGCTTGACTAGATGGGCAATGTTTGGTAATTTCACTTGCAATACTAACAATGAGCAAATGTAATAGATTATGTAATTTGCTTGCATGGTTTGTGTGAGAAAATGGAAGAAGATTTGACTAGAGGTTAGCTTTGGGACTTAAAATAAGATCACAAGCCAATTTATTTAAATTTCTCTTGGATTGAGAAAAACAATTAGAGTAAAAAACTCAGTGTGTTCAACAAAATCTCCCAAAGGCAGAATTCTTTTGACTCTAGAAAATTGTAATACCTTCAAAATGATGTTAGAGAGTGTTACACAATAATTTTTCACCGACCCCGCATTCCCTGATCCCGGATACTGCCGGTCCATATTACTGACATTTATTCTGTGTCATGTTGCCAATTATGTGTCAATACCTTCTTTATGATCTCAGGAAGAATGTCTTAGTTCATTATCCTTGAAATAGACCCCTTTTTACCTAAGTTTCGGGGTCATCGTGGGTCAGAAGTTGTCCTACCTGCGAAGATGGTCAAGTTTGCACTAGCCCTAGCGAAGTCGTTGCTCTGTCCCTGTGTTTCACCCGTGAAAATCTACTTTTGGCAAGTTTTTTAACAACTCGACGAAGCTTCGAGATGAAACTGCTTCATGGGCGGTCCTAGGGCTGGTTCTTGGGTCAGATGAGCTCGCCTCTCTCCTTTGGGTTAGTTGTTCCACCTTTTGTGCAACCTCCCTAAGAGATAAGCTCTTCCTCCCATCTCTTATGGAACCTCTCCCTCCTATAAATGTCTCCTCCATGAATGAGATCAACTAGCTTGGATGTAATTGGATGATAGTTAGATGTAATTTGATAGCTTCAGGCTTCTAAGATAGGAGTAGAGGTAGAGAGTGTTATTGGAGTGTGGAAGTAGCCTCACATGTATTTTGGCTTGAGAGATGTTTGAGTAGAGTTGGTTTGATAACTTTCTAGCATCAATCTTTTGAACTAAAGAGAGAGTCATTTGTTCCCTTGGGAGATGGTTCACAAGTAAATGCTTACGGAGA